>JAOWMA010000410.1:0-39074 GCA_025962755.1 Colletotrichum tropicicola
AAACTTATAATACTATTATCCCTTAGAGAATTTTACTTTTTAAATTAGTTTAATAAACTTAGTTTAAGTTTATTAAATATTAAAAAAAGTAATTTTTAGGGTATTTAGTTTTCTTTTAGTATCCTTAACTTAGATAAGACTAATATATATTAAGCTTAATTACTCTAAAAACTATATTATAGTATAAATAATAGTATTAAATATTAAGGAAACTATAAATTTTAAAGTATTACCTCTTAAATATCTAAAGATATAGTTAAATTTTTAGATTTTAGAAATATTAAAACTCTAAAAGACTAAGTATTTTTATATTTAAAAGTATTATATATTAAAAAGAGGGTTTTTATTATTTTTATTATTTTTTATTTTAGTATAAAAAGGGATCTTAGGTTTTTTAAGGCCTTAGTTAGAAAAAAAAATTATTATAATAGAGATAAGAGAGTTTTTATAGTTAACTTTTAGGTGTTTAAGATAATTAATAAGGGCTATAAGTATATTATTAAGGTTATTTAAACTTAAAGAGTTAGTTTATTAAGACTGAATACTAAAGGTATTATTCTTTAGGGCTTATAATTATTCTTATAGTACTAAGTTAGTAATAATAGTGTCCCCCTAGTATATTAAGAGATTAGAGTATTACTAATAGACCTCTTAATACTACTAGTATAACTTAATATTCTTATTCTTAAGGTGAGTAGTCTTTTTATAGAGATAATAGAAGTTTTTAAAGAGACTAATATACTAAGAGTATAATAGTTAGACCTCTTAGCCCTAGGTAACTTAAGTATATATCTATAAAGATATTTAGTTATAAAGATTATTAGGTATTTTACTAGTTAGTTTATTAAAAAGGACTTAGTCTTAGGTTTATCTTTTATAAGAGTTTAAGAGAAGTTTATCTTTAATTAAAAGTTCTCTCTTATTTAGTTTTACTATAAAATACATTATAATGTCTTTTTAAATTACTATAGTAGTATTAAGAGTTAGAGAGTTAAAAGACTATTCTACTATAGACTTATTAATATTAAATTTTTTAATAGTAAGGATATTCTTAGAACTATTAGATAATAAGTAAGTTAGATATTAATAATCTTTTTTTAGAGGCTCTAAAATCTATTAAGTGTTTAGAGTTATATATAGAGTATAGTTACTATTACTCTTTTAAGCTATCCTAATTATAGAGAGGGAGTGTATTAATTATATAGGTATTTATAAGGGTAGTTAGCTTAGTACTTAGTGATCTACAGGTTGTATTATATATAATTAAAAAACTAATTTATAATATTATATTACTTATTACTAAGAGAAAAAAGTAAACTTAGAATAGTATTATATTAAGGTCTTAAGATAGGTTAGTATACTGTATTAAGTACTTAATTATAATAATTCTAAATTAAAAAGGAGAAAAACTATTCTATAGGAGCTATAGTTACTAAAGGGCCTAAAGGCTCTATAGCCTATAGGGCTTAGTTAGGTAACTTAGTAGTTATGTACTCTAGTACGTAACGCCCGTTCCAGTGAGACTACCTACCTATACTATAATAATTACTTTTATTCTTTTTTATTATTATTTTATTATATTATTTAATAATATATACCTACTAGAGATAACTAGGGCTAGTTGTTAATTATTAAGTCTAAATAAAAGTATTATTTTATTTTAATAAAAATAGTAAAAGTAGAATAATAGACTTTCCTTAGTTTATTATTAACTTAAATAACGAACTACTAAGGGAGTAAAAGAGGCTTAGGCCTCTATATAGGCCTATATCTTCTTATAGTATTATTATTACTATTTTTTTTTCCCCTATGTTATATATAATAATACCTTTATTATTAGTTCTTTTATTTCTTTTCTTAAGGATCTTTTACCTAAGAGTTTTATTTCTTAGGATTGTATTTTTATCTTATTAGTAAGAAATAGTTTATAGATTAATTTTTGTGGTTAATAATACTAGAGTCCTCTCACTAGTCTTTCTTACCTTAATTACCCCTATATAGCCCTTGTTCTTTTCTACTACTGTTTTATTATACTAGTTAGTAATATATATAAGTATAAGTATAGAACTATATTAAAAGAGAGAAAAAGTGGATAAGTTCTTATTTTTCTAAGTCTTAGAAAGAGAAGAAAACCTCTCCTTATATAAATAATTTCCTCTTTCGGACCCCTAATTAGGTCCATAAGGCCCTACTTTTATCTGAAACAACACTAGTCCCAAAAGAAAAATAGTATATATATATAGTATAGAGTATATTAGTGCTCGGACCTCTGTAGGGGTCCGTGCGCTAATATAAATAGAATATAGTATATCTTTAATATATTTATACATATAATAAATAATATATATATTTCTTTTAGTTATTTAAATAAGATTATTTTAAGATTATTAAATACTTAGAATATATACCTAGGGGGGGGGAGGTAACTCTCTCTTACTCACCCTTTACCCTACCCTAACGGAAGGCGAACTCTATAAGGCCTAATAACCCTAGGCCGTTCCCTAGTTATAAATAACTTATTCTAAAAAATCATTAAAAAAATAAAACTTATTTTACTTTTTATCTTCTCTATATTATACTAATTATTCTTTATAATACTAAGTTATAATACTTATAAATATATTAATAAATTATATAATATAACTATAAACTATAATTATACTCTAAAAAAAACTTTAAATCTCTTTAGTTTTAATTAATATATCTATTAACTTAAGTATAATATATATTTTAATAAATACTCTCTTATAAAAATAGTATTTATATACTATACTACTAGTTAACTTTTAAAGTTAAACTAATACTAAAAGACTAATAATTATAAGAAATCTAATAATAATTCAGTCTTTTAAAAAATCTATAAGTACTTTAAAAAGATTTATTAATATTTTTAAAAATAAAATTTTTACTAAAAAAATAAAAAGATAATTAAATATATTTAAGTTTATATTAGATACTTTAAAAAAGTATAAAAGGCTATTAAGTAAGCTATTAAGTAAAAAAGAGACTTAGGGGTGAGCTTAGAGTAGGGGGGTAAGGGTAAAGGGGGGTGTGGGGGCGCAGATACACAGCTTCCCGAATAAAAATACATTATTACACACTATGTTCCTTCGTAAAGGAGGTGCGGGTGTTTTTTGGACGGGCCATAAATCATGTGCTCGTCCGCTACACCCATCGCACCTGCCAGCTTCACACCCACCAGCCTCCACGTCCAGGTCCAGTGGGGCCGGAGCACTGCTCAGCACGCGCCAGAAAAACACCAAAGCTCCATCGCGGGGTTATTGCGGCGAGCAACCCGACCTGGACCAGTCGTCCCACCCCACCAAAAAAGGACCGACCCCCCAACGTCACAAGTGAACCACACTCCCGTCCTTTCGCTCACGACACCTGGCCCTGTCCCCCGTTTTACTATCCTCCCTCCTCATCTGGCCCGTAGCTCCTCGATTCACGCTCGGCCTCGCACAAACCACCACAGCAGACAGACACATCACGCATCATGGCCGGTCCCGTCCCCACCGCGACGTCCCTCGCCGACGTCTACACCGAAGACGCCCTCCCCATCCAGACGAAGCGCTGGTCCTCGCTGCTCGACCAGTTCAAGACGCAGTATGGTCACCCGGCCACCTTCGTCGCCCGCTCCCCGGGCCGCGTCAACATCATCGGCGAGCACATCGACTACTCCCTCTACTCCGTCCTCCCCATGGCCATAACCGCCGACGCCATCCTCGCCGTCTCCGTCTCCGACACCCCCGCCGACTCCGACTCCTTCACCCTCGAGGTCGCGAACGCACAGGGCGACAAGTTCCCCGCCCGCACCTTTCAAGTCCCCATCGACGGCGACGTGCCCATCGACGCCAAGGTCCACGAGTGGTCCAACTACTTCAAGAGCGGCCTGCGCGGCGCCCTCGAGATCCTCCGCCGCAAGCGCGGCCCCGCCTTCCGCCCCCAGGGCATGAAGATCCTGATGGACGGCACCGTGCCCATTGGCGGCGGCCTCAGCTCCAGCGCCGCCTTCGTGAGCGCCTCCGCCCTGGCCGTCATGCTCGCCAACGGCGAGAAGACGGTCGACAAGACGGAGCTGACGGAGCTGGCCATCGTCAGTGAGCGCGCCGTCGGCGTCAACTCTGGCGGGTAACTTTGACCCTCTCCCCTTGTATTCGACATATCATCTGACAACCTCTAGCATGGACCAGTCCGCCTCCGTCTTCTCCCAGCGCGGCTCCGCCCTCTTCGTCTCCTTCACTCCCTCCCTGACCGCCCGCCCCGTCTTCTTCCCCACCACCAACCCGGAGCTCACCTTCGTCATCGCCCAGTCCTTCGTCACCTCCAACAAGCAGGTCACCGGCCCTATCCACTACAACTTGCGTGTTGTCGAGTGCAGCATGGCCGGCGCCTTCCTCAATGCCGCCCTCAACCCCGCCGGTACGAAGCTCCCCAAGGACGCCTCCCCCCTCGGCATCTCCATCCACGGCTTCCACGATGCCTACTTCGCCAGCCACGCCCTCCCCCACGACGACGGCGCTTCCCACGAGGAGGCCGCCGAGGCCCAGCTGCGCGTCCTCATCGACGTGACACGCAAGACCCTCACCAGCGAGGAGGGATACACCCGCGAGGAGATCGCCAAGGTTCTCGGCGTCTCCGTGCAGGAGCTCGAGTCCATCTTCATGTCCAAGCTCTCGGTCCGCGCCGAGCGCTTCAAGCTGCGCCAGCGCGCGCTGCACGTCTTCGAGGAGGCCCTGCGCGTGCTGCAGTTCATGAAGGTGCTCGAGAAGGAGGCGCCCACCGACGCCGCCGACACAACGGCGTACAACAAGCGCCTCGGCGAGCTGCTCAACGAGACCCAGGTTTCGTGTCGCGACCTGTACGAGTGCAGCGCCCCCGAGATCGATGAGTTGTGCCGTATCGCCGTCGAGAACGGTTCGTACGGAAGCAGACTCACCGGTGCCGGATGGGGAGGATGCACCGTCCACATGGTGCCCGCCAACAGGGTGGCTGCCGTCAAGGAGGCGTGGGAGCGCGAGTACTACTCCAAGCGCGAGCTGACGGAGGAGCAGAAGGAGGGCGCCGTCGTGGTCAGCCGGCCTGGCAGCGGCAGTGCGGCTTATCTGCTCAAGGAAGGTGCCTTGTAAAGATGCTGTTCCTGAGGAAACAAGGAAGAGGAGGATACATTTGGGTAATACTGCTGCATATATGTCTATCCACGTTATCTAGGGGAAAATGTTTGAAAGTAAAGCGTTGAATATTGGAAGCATGACTCTACCAGTCCCAGGGCGCATCGTGCCCGGTCTGGCCTTTTGGTTCCGCGGCAGTCCAGCCGACTCGTTGGACCTATGTGCACGCTTTCTCATCTATAAGATCTAACGACATTCGCAGAAACGAGACGAAGTGTCTTTCAGAGTGATAAATACCATGAAGAGCCAGCGAGGGGTATGAGGCAAGACAAGGGCGGCGAAGCCCATCTTTGCCACGGGGTCCCTGGCTTCAATGTGGAAGGTTGGAGGTATGCACGGCCGTTGCCGCCAAATCCGAGGACGGCAGGCGAATTGGTCTCGGATCTCGACGTCAACTTGTCATGCCATACCACCCAAGCTCAGATTTCCTTCGACGTTGTACAGGTGAAAGACCCAAACCTATAGGTCGTCAAGCGGCTACTGTTTACATACTATCCTGATCTGTATGGGATCTCTACTTAAAGCCCGTAAGAGTTCTGAGCGAGGCCAGCATTTACGGGTCTTCGTAAGACGTCCAGGTGTGAGTGGGCGGGACACGATGATGCTCTCTCGACTCAACTCGTCTTCGCCGGTGAGCACCAAACAATTGGAGAAGTTCCTTGCTAAAAATGGGAGACTTGATCACCCAGAGTGGCGGGTGGAGATGGGGGACAAAAACAACAGCAAGCCCGGACGGAGTTGGGCTCGAGCCAGTCCCATTGCTCCATGTACCAAACTCCCGATTTGATGCAGTAGCTTTGGAGCACAGAGGGGGACGCAGATTGTCTTGATTGGGGACCACGAGGTGAGTTTCGGTTGGCTGAACTGTTCCCCTTGATTTTAGAATAATAGACAACGTACTTTGTCACGTACCTCATCCGCGGTGGGCTCACATACGAGAGAAGCTGTCTCAAGATTCCGGGAGCTTTGTCTGTAAGCCGTTTCATGGCGGAGGGGGGCGTCCTACGATGTCCAGGGAGAGATGCATCCCCCTGGCGGGCAGGAGTCCTCATTGTTGGGGCCGATCTCGTGAGTCCGAAAGCTGTCGGTGAAGACATTCAAAAGTCGATTTGCAGGAATTGGTCAACGTTGTCGCACGTGGGTCTGGTGTTGGACAAGCACACCCACCGAGCGTGGTGACGAGGTGGTGGTCCGGCCATGGAAGTTCCGAGGGGGTCTTTCGACGGCCGAGTGGGAAAACATCGCGCGCTGATTAGAACAGGAAAAGTAGGTTCAGACTCGAGCGTGTTTTAGTCCTAGATAAATATATAGTCGCACCTCACCAAGGTCACAACTCATCCGTGGACGTGAGGCCAGGCCAGGCCGTGATCTCCCAAGCTTTCAGTCCACCGACGGACTCAAAACGACCAGTCTTTGATTGAATAGCTGCTATGTGACATGGAAAGCTTTACCCGTAGTTGCCTTCACATTTTGACCAGAAATTGCCGCCATACCACCAGACGAAGGAAAAATACAACGTATCAAGGCAGGGTGGATTATCGAGGCAGGCCGAGCAGAAGTGAGGAGCGACTTATGGCTGACAAGACCGTCGTGAGTCGAGCACTAGGATCCAAACTCGCAGAGTACGCGGCTCTTCCATTTACCCACACGTGATGAGCAATATCGAGGAGTGAGGTCGGCGTTGGCCACCTGGTCACGATACGTGACCGGATGAAGTTCGACTACAAGCAAGCACCAGGAGGCTGAGTAATTAACCAACCAAACATATCGGCTTAGAAGACGCGGCAAAAGCGGGGGTTGGGGTGACTGTTTGTCATAGAAACTGTGGCGAGTAGATATTGTTCCATCAGAGACCCGGCGACGCTCGAGTTCTGGTTGTTTGACATGTCCTCCCCTTCTCGCCGGCGAATCTTCTCACACATATACCCTCAACTAGACGAAGTGCCCCCGGGTATCGGGTAGCGAACTTGTTGATACCAATCACATTTAATCGGTGACTGCAGCGCGAATTGCTCCCGTAGACTACAGACCTTTCTCTCCATGTTTGCGTACTGCCTTGATCAAGATGACTGCGCCGAAGTAGGTCGCAGGCGACCTTGTTGAGAGAGGGCATTATTTTCCCTACTAAGACACGTTATTACAACCGACATGGTGATTACGGTCCATGCAATCTGTGTGGTGATGGTCTTCGTGGGCAGGGCACTCAGGCCCGTCGCTTTGCGACCACCGAGACGGCAGCCGCCCGGAGCGCCGCCGCTAACGTGGAGTCCAAGGGGAAATGGACTTCACCACTAGATCATAACTGAAACCTCTTAATTGAGGTTCTGACGGGAGAAGCCGGGCCTCGGGAGTTGAGTTCCAACTCGGACGCGCTCGGCTACGATGACAGGCAGGATCTCGCTCACGGATACCTACTGCCGGGCCGCCCGTAAACCCATCTGCCGTTTTCCGTGGCAAGAGCCTTTAGTCCCCTACTAATTAAATAAGCTTTTTTCAAGCTCGCCTGGACGACATGAGAAGCGTACGCCTTCGCGGGTCTAGGGCTTTTGTGTACCCGGCAATCGAGCCCAGGGCCGAGCGATGGCTCGGAGCGACTCGCGGTTGACGCGGAGGTTGACCGAAGCCAACGGGAGATTCAGTGAGTGAGACTGCTAGACTGGCCTCGAATGTTTCATTCGCGCACCGTCCCGGAGGCTGTGTCGAGCCAACATCGGCTTCGGGCGGCGATCTGGAGAGACGAGAGAAGGGCAAGTCGTTCCATCTTACAACTGGCAATGCTGCAGGAGATGACCCCTGACGGCTGCGAGGACTCGACGCTGAGTGGGCGAGTCTCGGAAAGAAAGTAAGCTGAGTGCAACCTTTGGAGTGGCATCAGTTATATTGGCTGGACGCCGAGGCAGTATTTCTGACGGTGAACAGCGCAGAGAAGCAAGCTGACGAGTAAGACCGTTGCGGCTGAACAGCAGATGCGTTCAGCCGCTTCCATATTGGTCGCACGAGTCACCGCGGTGCAGCGCAGGTGGCAGAGCTCGCCATTGGGGGCCAGATAATGACGCCGGACAGTCCCTGAACCGACTACTTCTGTCGAGTCGCAGAAGCAGCAGCCAGTCAGACCGGCCGACGAGAACTTTTGAGATTCCGACCGCCATCGGCACTGGGACCGTCTTCAGAACATCGTCGAACAGTCTGGGAGAGTTCAAAAGCACAGCGGGTTTTTGTCATTCACATGTGTCGTGGGATCAGAGACGGCACCGTGCTATCGGGCTGTCTCCACTCGGCCGGCCAATGGTGGGCCCGCAGTGTGGCCCTAGTCCCGGACAGGTTGAACTGCCGCGACAAAAGAATGTGTAATTGCTCAGTGTAAGACACGATGCCGGGCAAGCATCCGAAGAGGGCAGACGCGATGAACGGGGCGCGATATGTGCGCGTGGGAGAAGGAAAGACATGTCGACCTTGCGTCATGGGCGGCCGGAATGGATGCTTTCGCAGTTGCCGCATTTCTTTTTCCGTGGTTCGAGAACAATACTGGGAGCTAGTCGGAAGCGGCGGGCTTGATGAGCTGGCTTGCGGCTTGCCGGCCCAGGACGTGATTGGGAGGATGTCCAAATTAGAGCTGATGGAGGATGGTAGCAACATTCTGGAAGCATTCCTGAGTGGATGGGAAGAGGGAGGATGAAGGATGATTTGGCCACGGCCGGGTGAGTGTTGACCCCAGGTCTGAGTGGCGTGCAGCTCTGGAAGCTGGGCAGCGCTACTGCGAAGACGTTGATCGTGGTGGTCGGTCGAGGCGACGGTGATTTGCTGGCAGTGGTTATCAACGTCGCTGGGATGGGAGAAGACATGCAGGGTGTCGCGGCACCCCCTGCAGCAGTCCAATCTTCCCACGAGTCCTGTGATGAGGTCCAGATGTGCTCAAGTTGATTAGTCTGCAGCAGGCTTGAAACGAGGTGCTGATCTGACTGTTTGTCTGATGGATGGTGTTCCAAGGAAACGGAATAACCCCGAACCTTGGACAAGGACAAGCGGGGATGGGATGGGCGGTCGAGGGAGCTCGGAGCTGGGAGAGGAGTTCACCACTGGCTAGTCATGAACCGGTACGAGGCAGTGGCAGGATGGTACGGCGTAGAGAACGAGGGGGAAAAAAACAAGAAAAAGAAAAACCAAGGGTCCCGATCCAGCACGGAGGGTGTAGAGTAAGGTTTTTTCGGCGGGAAATTTTCTGTTTCTCATGGCCATCGGGACTTGGACCGGGTGAGGCGCCCAATCTCACCCAAGGCTGCATCTGTTTCGCAAGTGCAGCGTTTCCTGGGGCCATCGTGGGAGCAGAGATGGAAGCCAGAAATTTGAGTTTGGGGACCGCAGAGGCAGTGCTTGTCGCTAAAGTGATTTGGGGAGGTCGCTGGACGGGGGGATGGAATGGAGAGGAGACCAGACCAGACGGGGCATCTTGTTGCGGACTTGCAGTATCACGTGACGCAGTTTAAGTGGTTGCTTGCTTTTTTCCGTCTTTTTTGCCCTGACGCAAATTTGGGGGAAGGAAGGTCCGTCGCAGACTTCCACCCACCAGTGCCTACCTTACCTACCTAAGGTAGTAAGGTAGTACATCAGTACGGATAGCCCGAATACCTTAACTACCACCTAACTACCTTGGGCCAAGCAAAGCAGGCGCCGCTGGGAGCACCTTCCGACCGTTGATGTCGGGTCAAAGTATGCGCACCTCCCGTGCCTGGAGTTTCCGCTCGACTGGCACTGGCAGACGCCGCCGGCAGGAGCTCCTTGCCAGCGCTGCTGCAGCTGCTGTAACTGGAGCACGATCCTGAGAAGCAAGTCGGAGGGAACCTGCCAAGCGCAAATCTCGAGCTGTACCGGTACGGCTGCCCGGGCAGTTCGGGTGCGGCAGGGAAGGTACCTGTGAACTCGGGCACTCTATCCGCATCTCGAGCACTCTGGCAGCGACGTGAGGCAGGCAGGTACGTACATTGGGCAGGTACTGTCGGGTGTACATCACCTCACCACCAGAAACACGGTGCGGTGGGCAGATGGGGCCTTCCTTGCTTGGTTCCTGCCAGGTTCCAGGTCCCCCCACGCCTTCCCCAATAATTCCCTCCAGCCATCAAGCTTCACTTCAATCATTTCCGTGACACAGCATGAAGGCAAAAAGCCTCCCATCGCGACCATCTGGCCAACCCAGCCAGAGACGCCGCCAGTCTGGGAAAAGGACGCCGGGCCAGACGTGACGCAAGACCATCGATATCACGCAAGCAGCGGAAGCAAACACGATGCCCAACGCGGCCGTGGCCACTTCGCACCGGCGTCACTCAGCGGCGGCTCGGGTGACGCCGCTGATCTTGGACACAAATGGCTGACCGCCGTGTTCCACCCGCCTTCACGTGTTTGCCCTCAGCCAGACGCAATCAACAGCGCTGCAGACAGGCAGACAGACAGACAGACAGATGACGACCTCAATGGTCGCTTGCTGGGCTCTCCCCTCAGTTCGACCCAGCCCTGCTGCCTCCTAGGGTCTTGCGCCGATGACCCTCGACCGCGAGTCCTTGACGGGACCCGCATGCCCCGGCCTCCCATCAACTCCTGGCAAATACCACTCGTCTGATTGGGAGTCTGTACGGAGCTCACTCCTGTCTCCGTTTCTTTCCCAATTCCACAGAGGCCGATGAAGCGGGCATATCGCCACGATCCCGGCTGCGACACCCGAAGGAACATCCGTACGGGACACACGCTGCACGTGTTTGTGTTATCAATCGTCATTGAGGGGTTCAAGACGATGCAGCACAGAAACACGTCTCGGCGCATCGAGGCGAGATCGAGGCGGACAGACTTTGAAGCCCATTTCATTCGATATCAGATTCCCCGAGAGCACCAAGTGATGGAAGTGAATGCCATTGTCCGTCTTGTCCCTGGGCGGATGGAACGAACCGACGAGGAGGGGTGGCCGTGTCCCAGGGGTCCCTCGCATCTCTCCTGCATCGAGCACGACCACCACCATCACATCTCGCACCCTGGCCTGGGCGGCCACAGCCTGCCTGCCTGGAGCCTGGCAGCAGCTGTCGTGCCTATCCCAAATGGGCAGCGGTCCTATTTCTGTTTCCTTTTGCCTTTATCTCTGCGCCATCCTCGGACGGCTAGTGGTGGCGTCGCCTACTAACCCCGTCTCGTTGTCGCACGCCAATGCTACCAAGACGTCGAAACTCGCCGGGCTGCCCATCTGGGATCCCCTCGGATTGGTGTTCCTCTCTCTCCCAGTCCATCGACTGGGTCATGGATGCGACCCCATTGCGACCCCGGCTCTCCTTCAATCTCTCCATTCCGAGGAGGACAGGAACGCGGGCTGATACATCGGACATCCCACCTGTATTTTGCCCGCGACACCGAATGGTGAAGGGTTCGGCGGTCCACGGCTGCTAGTGAGGACTGTTCCCCAGGGTGGGAGAGGCAACAGCGATGGCTGCTTGGCCCCGGATGAGCACTGATTCTTTCATTTTGGCGCGACGGCAGCCCATCCCAATCCAAGACCGTCTGAACCCAGGCAGACCAGGCTGTCAGGGGAGGACAGACTAAACAGACCGGCCGAGACAGTGAGATTGAAGAGAGCGAGTGTGAAAGGTACCTTGCCAGGGACACACACACTCTGTGTGAATTCCCCTCAGTTCATTGCACATCGCCTCAGCTTTTCTTCTCTCTGAGACTCTTCCTCTCACATCTCGCCTTTCCCAGTCTCTCTCACTTTCTGCCACTCACTCACCGACCCCTTTCGACCTGCGACGACTGGGCGAGTCGAGCGAGGAGACAACGACGAGCACGACCGATAAGGGGAACGGAATTCCCAAACTCCCTCCTTCTAGCAACCTGAAGCAAGAGTCAGATAACCTCGCCGTCCTTCTCTTCATCATCCCATCCGATTTCTCGGGTCGAAACGAGCCACGAGCCACGAGTGACTGAGAACCGCCCGTCAGACCGCTAGCAAAACCAGCCTTCTGGTGCACCAACAGTTGGGAGGACACGGACAACCACAACCTCGATCGCGGCTCGACGCACTCACGCCATCCGACATCAAATCGCCCATTCTCCTGACTTACTCCTGGCAAGGCCTCATCTCACCACTGCCGTTGCTGCTCCCACGCCCGCACTAGCGAAGATCCCGCGTCGGATCACGTCAACTTGGATGCAGGTCCAGCAGACAAGCACCACAAGCCACTTCCCACCTCGCTGCTGATAGAGTGAACCCTGCTCTGCTACCCAAGCCCAAGCCAGCCTGGCCTTGTCGGTCGGAGGCCATTTCGTCGCTGCGGCCGATACTTAGCTGCACGTCGCCCTCCCCTTATCAACTTGGACCATCCTTTTCATACTCTTTTCTCGTTTCCGCGTCGCGCCCAGCGCTAGATCCCAGGCCCCCGGCCGCCTGGAAATCTTGCACTCCACCTCCCGCACTTTTCCCCATCCTGACCACGATACGCTCCTTTTTCCTCTTCCTTATTTCTCGCAATTCACCCCATCGCAAAATCCCGCACGAGCGGCGAGTGAGTCGCTCAATCATCATCAGCCTCACCCTTACCGGCCCAGCATTCCGGTGAATTTTCCTTGCGATATTCCTGACGATTCGACCGACGTGCACACACGATAGCCGGGGCCATGTCTACGAACGGTTGGCCTGGGGCCGACGGCTCCTCGCAGCAGTCGCCGCAGGTGTCACAGACGCAGAGGGTCCTCGATGGCCAATTGATCAAGCACCTTCTCAACAGATATGGTGCAGATGAACTAAGTCGCTTGATTCAGGAGACTACGACTTCTCGTGAGTTTGCAATTTCTTCCTCGTCATTTCTGCTCCCGTGGCTGGGTCACTGATTCCATTATAGCATCGGATGGTGCGTCAATTATGTCGTCCACTCAGTCATCCATCCTGTCAGATGATCAGTCAAGTATATGGGACACGCAGAGTATCCGGACCTTCTCCGACACATCTTCCATCACGGGCAGCATCATTTCCAATGTCTCACGGGGCACGTCCAAAATTCTGGGACGACGCAGCCAGAGCAGCAGCGCCTCAGCTGCAGCCCAAGCCCAAGCCGCACAACAAGCAGAACAGGCCCAGCAAGAGCAGCAGTCGTGGAATGGTATCGAATCGCAGTCGACACCTGACGCATCAGCAAATGCATCCAGTGCATCCAAGCAAAAGGGAGCTTTCATGTGTGGCTTCTGTAAGGAGGAGGACATCACCAAGACGTGCACGAGGAAAAACGATTTGAAGCGACACATTGAGGACTTCCACAACGTCAACGCACAGTGGTTTTGCCGCCACCGAGGATGTCAGATGGTGTTCGACTGGCAGGGTGCGTACAAGACGCACTTGAAGCAAGCCCATGGCGGGTCGAGAATGTCTCTGGACGAGGCCAAGGTCAACCTTTGCCCTCAAGTCGTGTTTGCATGTGGTTTCGACAACTGCCTGCAGGTCTTTGAGGCGCAAGGCGATTCGGACGCCAGTTCGACTTTCAAGGAGTATGTGAGCCATGTGGTAAAGCACTTTGACGAAGGGTCCAACAGCGGTGAATGGTCATACTCGGCACGGATACGCAATCTGCTGCGACAGAGCCAGGTGCAATCAGCATGGAACGAGTCGATGTGGAACGAGGCCTCTCGGACGTCGCTTCAGTGGTCTCCCCAGACTTCTGGAATTCTGAGGAAAAGACTGGAATGTCGACACATTGGCGACCTTAAACTCCTTGTTCAGTACGCCTTCGTGCTCGGCACGGACCCTAGCAGCATGGGCAAGTTCCGCGAAGACTTTATTACCCCCGTGGCCGACACCTGCACCATGCACATGCCCGGCCACAAGTCGAGGCAGCAAAGCATCGCTCCTCCGGAGCCGGCCGACCCATTCTCGTTCAAGATATCGCGTGGCGCCAACCCGGCACTCGCTGCGTACATGGCCTCGCAACGGAGAGTGTACGTGCCGAGACAGCAGCGGGTGGTGCGACCACCGCAATTACACCACCCTCATCAGCAGGTACCGACGTCGAATGCCATGGCCAGCCAGTCGCGGCTCTCACATTCATCCCATTCAAGCCACCACAGCCAGCAAAGCCACAACGGCCAGAACCACAGCACCCTCGGGCATTTCTTCCAGACGATGCCCGACTCACAAATGTTTGACCCCAATGGCGGAGGTCAGACGTTTGGTAACAACGGCACAATGCATCACAACGGCATTATTGCAGACGATATGCAGAGTTTAAGGAGCATGGCGGGCGGCACACCCGACACCTCGGACGTGGAGATGCAGGATCCGGGGATGATGGCGGACTTTTCCTCGCAGTACGCACCGTCCATGATTGGGCAACCCGACGGCTTCTATCCGCCGGGGCAGGCATACTGAACGAAGGGGCGAAGGAAAGTCCCCATACCTTTGGCATCACCGCTCGAAAGGAGGGCGGATCGGCCGCACCGACCATGTACCAACACTGTATAATCAAGCAAGACTACAGCTTCATCTCGCGCAAGAGATGGTTTCAACATTTCCTTATTTCGGCGTTTCCAGCAAGACTATATACCCAACAACGGTCGACCGCCATATTTCATTTTTCCACCTAACAACTATTACAACCTTGGATGACGGACGAATGGATGAAAGAGGAGGACTCTGTACATTACGACGGGATTTGGGAACAGGGTCATCCAGGGCGGACTCTACTACGAGTGAGCGGACGGAGCATATAAAACGCGGTCGGGCTCTTCTTAGAGAGACGGGATGAAAGGGTGACGGGAAGCAAGGACGCATGTAGCACAGGAAAGGACAGGGTAAGGATGGGTCAGGATTCAACGGGGGTGTTTGGCGAGAGTGTACGCCTCAATGCGCACTACATCCATGGGACAGAACTGTTGCAATCGAGCTTCTCTTTCACCCTTTGATATTTGAAGCCACTCCGCGCTGTGACACGAGAGGGACGGACAGATGCGGGTGTCGCGCGACACGAGCCGGTGTTGGACACGGGTCGTTGGTTCGTGCGGTCGGAGCAGATGCCGCGCGTCCAAGACGACTCAGTCATGAAGTCGGGATACTGGCAGCAGAAGCCGATGGTTGTCAATGTAGGCATCGAGTCATGCATGAGGGTCGCATAGGGAGGAAGCAGACCCCGGGCGGCGGGTGAGGGATCAATCTCTGCGACGGCAGTCACACCACGTGGCAGACCCCGGCCCCGGACGCTGCAGGGCAGGACAATGGACGAGGCGAGCAAGCGAGACGGGATTCGTCTGCCTCTTGTTTAGATGGGATGGGATGGGAGAAGGGGGGAGGAGGGGGCCAGACTCCCAAAGCTAGTTCGCCTCGGACTCTGGGCCGCGCAGCAACAGATCGGAAAGGACTAACTAGGTAGGCTGGGCAGCTAAAGTGCCTAGGTAAGGTGTAGGTAGGTAGTGTGAGTTGCTGCTGCGAGGTGAAGGTGTTTTGTTTGGCCCCTCTGGCCCGGGTTTCAGTTGGTCAACGGGTTGGAAACGGGTTCTCAGCTAGGGGGAGGTTCTGGAGCACGACCATGCGGCGATTCCGCTCGTTAGGGGGGGTGACTGAGTGAGTGCATGTGTGTGGTGCCCGGGAGACATGCTGTACAGCCAGAACCAGGACACGCGATTAAGACGCATGGCAGAGTGTCCCTGCGCATGACTTGGGGTGATCTTCATCGGCTATACCCGCGCGATTGCTGGACAGGGCCATGAGACGAAGAATGCTCCGTGCTGCGAGGAAGGTTTCCATGCTTTGGGGGTTTGGTGGATTGTCAGACGCAGTCACCTTATTCATGGGGTGTCTGGACGGTTGAGGTGTCATTGGTGCAAGGCCAGCCATGTGTGTATGAAGGCCGAAGGCAGAGTACCTAGGAAGGTATCTAATTAGTGTTTTGCGGTGGAACATGTCGTCCGCCGGCCGTAGGGCAGACGGCAGAAGCGACCGTGGAGACTGAGATGGCCATCGGGAAACGGGCTGGGCCAGTGCGGGGGAGACGCCGTAGTGTGAGTGAAGGGTTGAATGGGGGCCCTTCTCCACCGGGGACTTTGGCGGCCCCTGTTGCTGGGACGGGGGAGCTGTCGATCCCATGACACACGACATGGCGGGCTTTAGGGGTGGCGATGGGCGCGACATGGTGTTTAGGTAGGTCGAGTCGGGCTGGCTGGCTGGTGGTCAACTCAACGCCTCTCGGTGCGCACTTTGTGGCGACTGAGGTGCGTGAGGTGGTGAGGAGGTGCGTCGCCTTGGCCCAGACGGGCAGGCGCGGGGGGTGACCTTTGTGCCTTCCAAGGTAAGGTGCCTACCCAAGGTTGGTACCGAATGAAAAGAAGGAAAGAACGTCGCGTCTAATGCAACTGCCTTCCCAAAGTGCCTACCCGACGTAATATCTGCGCCTGAGGTGCCTGCCTGTGCTGGTGCCTGGTGCCTGAGGTGAGATGCTTGGATCCAATAGTTGCCTGCAGGAGGTGCGGAACTGTCTGAAGACCGATGACTGGACCTGTTTTTCCACTTGACCTGCCTGCTACTGCTGCTGCTGCTGCTGCGGCTGCCATGTCAACTTGCCCGCCTCCGCCCTCTGGGATCCACGATAACCATCACAACCTCACCGGTGCACCATCGTTGGCCCGGCGGCGCCAGACACCCCCATGACGCGGTGGCATCCAACAGTCGGGGCTCGAAATGCTAGCCCCAACTGCACAACGGCCGAGCAGGACCCTCAAACGACCGCCGCCCCGGCCGGGCATGGCTCCGGGCCCTCTGGCCTCGCGTGACTGCTTTCCGGTCCAAGAAGCGATAGGGCGGGCGACTCGGACACTCGGACGACACCACAATCTCCATGCTTCAGATGCTTCCCGCCAGAATGAACAAAGAACCCGAGCCGCATCTGGGTCTTGGCTTCGTTCGCGAACAAAGAAACCACGAGAGACACGCGCCAAAGGACCAGCTGCAAGGGAGCAAACCCCTCCCGCGCGCCCTCCTATCCCGCTGAGGTCCCCCTCGCATGTCTGCTGTCTCGCCCGGCTCGGCCCCGGCCAGCGCGAGACTCGACTCACTCGAGTGAATCCACGACCAGCTCAACCTCACAACGACGCGGCCACGACGATACGACACCGACGAGGGAGGGCAGGGGGGCCCGCCTCTCACCCAACGTCATCATTCGACCACCAGCCCCCGGTCATGCATCCTTTGTTCTAGCGTCCTTCTAGAAGCCCGCTAACGATCTTGGCTCTCCCTTCCGGCTGGGGGTCGAGGGCGCAGCACAGCCCCGTCAGGCTTTCCCTCTGTCATCGAAGACATGACGAGAGAGGAACTGTCTTCTTCTTTGGCGGCTCTGGTTCGTCCATGTGGCCCTGGTGAATGGGGGTGGCAGATGGATCAGCATGTTCCATTTCCCGCCGCTGACCCCGGTTGGGTGCGTCGAACAACCACCATGGCGCCCGCTGAGCGTGCTCCTATTCCCCCTTCTCTACGGCTGAGGCCGCGGGACGCTGATCACCCACCGCTTCTGGCAATTTTCCAGACGGCTGACGGAAAAAGTCCTTTTGTTCGCTGGCGAATAAGGCTGTCGGGCGACGCTGATTCGCCCCATGCGAGATGAGCTCTGGCTTGGGTCATCAGCGATGTGACGAGAATGGGAGAAGGCATTCCGAACGAGACGACCTGCCGAGACATCAACAGACCCGAGTTCATGACTCCCATGGTTGGAGGGATCCAATCCAGTCTTCTCGAACCCCGGCAGAACAGGCACGCAGCTTCACCGTTCCCCAGCAGCGGCCTCAGGACTGAGCCCTGCGCCCGCGCTAATGCGAAAGAGGCGTCACAACACAACACCAGAATATCTGCTCCGACGGGCCTTAGTCGCCACACGCCAACGCCCAGCCCGCCCTGCCACTTTCTTCATTGGCGCCTGGACCGGCTGGTCCTGCGCGACAGACCCTTTGACGTTATTTCTTGGCAAGTGTACTAAATGTCGAATCGCTGCTCTCCCGCATGCTGCTTGGCGTTTCTCCCCCATCATTCCACTCGAACGTCTCTCCTTGCGAGTATCTCCATTCACTACATAACAACGGCACATCTCTCGTTGTCATCATACCCTCGTCACTTTCTTTTAACGTCTACGAAGGACAGTTGCAAACATCAAGCAACAGAAACTTGACACCCCATGCGATCATAGACACGACCATCAGTCTCAACGCGCGACTGAACGAGACCATGTTTTCAAGTCAGAGCCCATCGACCATGTCGCCCGAAGATCTACAGATCCTCCGCGATCTCGCGGGACGCTACGGCTCCGGGAAGCTGGCATGTACTCTTCGAAGCATCAACGGCACTTACACATCGCCCCGACCCGCACCTCAACAAACCTCGGGCGCAACGGCCCGGAACTCAGCCCTCTCTACTTTGACGTTTGGCAGCGAAAACAGCGCACCTTCTCTTACGAGCTCCGGCCCCTGGAGCAGCTCCAATGCCTCATTCTGCGGCTCTGATGCCGCCTCCGTGGCGGGCAGCCTTTTCACCCAGTCCCCAGGGGCTTGGGGTGACGCAGCTGACCCCGGCTTCCTCATGTCTTCCAATACACCTTCTTTGTCCGGTTCGGAATGGCAAGAGCCACTATCATCACCTCTTTGCGATAACAACGCCTGCGAAAAGAGTGCCAATCTCAGGGCAACCAACACTTCCCGCAAGCCCATTGAGTGCCCCATATGCGCCGTTTATGACGTCTATGTTGGTTTCGGAAGAAAAAGCGACTTCAAGAAGCACTTGCAAAATTTCCACAACACCGACAGCGTCTGGGTCTGCCCTCAAGACAACTGCCGTATGATCTTCGACTTTGAAAAGGCCTACGTCACTCACTTCAAGATCGAACACGGTGACTCGCACCCACCCTCGGACCAGGCAAAGGTCGAGCTCTGCCCCCAGGTTGTTTTCGCCTGCGGCTTCATCGGCTGCAAGGAGGTCTTTGAAGCCTCCAACGACAGCGACGCCTCCACCGCCGTCGAGAAATACTTTGACCATCTTGCGGGTCACTTTGACAAGAGGAGTGCTTCGTCCGAATGGACGTATTACCATCAGATACAGAACTTGCTGCGCCAGCGTTCGCTCAAAGACGAATGGAAGCACACGCTTTGGGACAAGACTGCCAGAAACCAACTGCGCTGGCAGCCCCGCTCCTCGGGCGACCTCAAGAAGCTGCTCGAGTGCCGCCATCTGGCCGACGTGCCCAAAATTCTTCACGCCGCGTGGACGCTGGGCCAGACTTCCTTCTCGTCGCCTGAGCACCCGGCCCCGGAGTTCCCGGGTGAAGCTACTCGGCCAGTCCGAGGTCGTTGTGCTCTTTCGTCCAAGGGCCACAGCGAGCTCCACGTCGCCCACCACGCGTCCCCCGGCCCACAGACCATGTTCTCCCGACACCGCAGTCTTTTCCCTGTGAAGCCGGCCACCGTCTGTCACCCGCCGCCTCGCTCCATCCCCAGCGAGCCGGACAGTCTTGAGTACGCTCACCCGGGTACACCCATCGTTCTGCCTGAGCGTGATGACTGGTCGACCAACGTTATTCTTGGCCCGCCCGAGGATGAGCAGTTGTTCGACCCCATGCTGTACCCTGGCAGCGGCAACGCGAACCCCATCAGCCCCTGGTCCGGCTCGCAGTCCATGGGCGACCTGTCGCCGCAGACGCCAGAGTCGTCTGGCAACGAGAGCTTCGGCCCGCTGCTCCAGGTGCCGCAGCCGTCGAAGCGGCACTTGTCCTGGGGGAGGAGCCTCGAGAACCTCCGTCTGAAGCGCCGCAGCGCTCCCCTCGAACGCAAGAGCACTCTGCCCGCGTGGATCTAACATCACCTTGCCCAAAGAGGCATGTCTGACGACACTCCTTCCATTGTCCATACGACCCAATGTTCATTATCTAATGTCTTACGATACGACATGGCGGTGGCGCCTCCCTATAGACTTGTTTCTTTTTTTGGTTTCTTCTTTGTCTTGGATCTTTTTATATATTCCAACTATAGACTACAAAGATACCCGATAGACTATCCGGCCCACGGGGTGGCCGGAGGGGTAAGCCGTGCCATCAGAGGCTGGCGAATGACGACGACTCACATGACTGAGGACTGGGAAAATACCATAGAAATTTAATGGAGTTTAATCGTTTATCAACTACCTATGTGTCTGTGGCTGTGACTGGCGTCTTTGGTCTTTGCAAAAGAAACTTGGGCATGCCGTCTTCAGCTGGTTTGTAAGCTCTGGTGAGACATCAGCCCACGATACCAAGCGTGAGCCGTAGCCCAGGGAGTAGTTTCTCGGCAAGATTCGTAAGCAACTTGACCCAGTATGAAGACGTCCGAAATTCAAGGCAGAACAAAGAGGCCAAAAAGAAGATGTAGTATGCCACCAGGAAAGTGTGGAATCAAGACAGGTAGTAGGTAAAGAAGTGTAGAGCTCGAAAGAAGGACCAAAAAGAGTTGAATCCAAGTGATGCCAATCGCTGACGGGAATTGAGCCCGACGTGGGGGTCGAACCCACAACCTTGAGATTAAGAGTCTCACGCTCTACCGATTGAGCTAGCCGGGCGACCGGCTTGGAAGGGTTCGGTTGGGAGAGACCGCCGCTGGGATGGCTCTTGTTTCCTTTGCGCTGGTGGACGGACGTGGGCTTGGGGCGTGGGCTTGGGGCGTGGGCTGATTTTTCTGTTGTGTTCGTGTAAGTCGATTTGTCTGTGTGTCCCTCTGTGTGCGGTTTTTTTTTTTCTCGGCGGGTCCCACCCAGGGTTTGTGGTGGTCATTGCTTTGTGGAGAGGTCCAGCTTGCGACTACGTACCTTACCTTACCTACTGACGGCCTGGACACCGGGAAACGCGAGCGATATCCGTGGATGGGGAAATTGGAATGGGATTCGTTTCTGAAATGTCCTTCTGATCCTGACGTCAGGGGGTGCTGGGTAGACCTTGTCGTCCCGAGTCGTTTCATGTTTCTCCGGTCCCATTCCCGTTGCTGACAAGACCAGAGAGAGCATCACCTCACATCATGACAAATTAAGCTGCGCAGAAAGAACACAGGTAGTCTCTATTAGCCAACCAAGTGGTGACACCACAGAGGCCGACTGCCCGTAACAAAAACCCCGAGGGCGTGGACTGCAGATGCGCAGTAATCCTACATTGACTCCAACGCAGGACGGGAGCGGGATGACTATTCAACGAGTTCTTTCCCTCGCCGTCTCATCCCTTCCCCCCGTGACCCATCCTTGCTATCCATACTCTCCTGTTCCGAATCCTTCGTGAGCCGTTGAGACCGGCCTGACCGCATCGCTCGGTACAGCCCCGACCTGACTGACGAGCCGGAGCTGTCTGCCGTCGTGGACGTGGAGCGCGATTCCTTGCTAGATGGACGCTCCTAAGGCCCCCTAGATGGAAACACCACCGAGCCGCTGCCGATGATGGGACTTCCGATCTCGCCCGGGGCGCCTACTGCCCTGTGGTGTGGCTGCGATAGGTCGTTGAACTCGGGAACCCATCGGACTGTGTGCTTGCCGGGCCCGTTTGCGTCTCGGTGGACGTCAAATGTGCCTCCGCCGTTGTGCGCGTTGCCTTCGGTCTCGGTGAGATCCAGTAGTTCTTCCTCGGAGATGGGCTCCAGGCGGTTGAGCTGGTCCACCTCCGCCTTGACCGCCGACAAATTGATGAACGACTCGGACGCCTCGGTGTTGCGTGCCTGCAACTCCTTGCACGCTCGGCAGAGCATGAGACGTACGTTGACTGATCGCGGATTTCCCGCCGTCCTAATTTGCCCAATGGGCAAGGAAGGTATCATCGGACTGGGCCAGCCGGGATTTGCGAGCCCGGGCGGGGGAAAGGGCATTGTTGGTGACGGTCCCCAGACGTTGTTCATGTTCGGAAATCCATTGTCCATGCCGAATGGGATGTTGGGAAACGCTGGTCGCGGAGCCTGATTGCGTTGCCTGGCTGCGTTGATCGCTGCAGCAATTGGGTCTTCCGCGTCGTCTAGCAGCGCGCTACTACCGAGGTGCTGGTTCGCAAACTCGTCCGTTTGGTCGTTGCGCTGTCCATGCACCACACTACCGGGACGTCCAATAGGCGCAGGTCTTCCTATGGGCTGCGCGGGCGCGGGCGAGGAAGAAGAGTCGAAGCTACCGGAAGCTTGTCGGGAGTGTGATACCGGCCCGGGGCCCATGTTATGCAGGGGATCGCCCATCGGCTGTCCGAATCCTGGCGGCGGATGCGGGGGCATGAAGCCACGCCCGACAGGTCCGTTGAGACCAGGAGGACCGGGCATCATGCCCGGAGGGGGTCTGCCAAACCCAGGAATACCAGGTGGGGCAAAGATCGGATCGTGCAAACGGTTCCCGAGGCCTGGCGGCGGTCCTGGGAAGCCGGGTGGCGGCATGCTCATCGGCATGCCGAACGGACCCGGCTGTGTTCCCAAGGGGCCCTTGATATTAGATGGAGATACGGACTGAGGATGCGGCAGGGAGCTCGTAGTTGCCACGCTTCCCTTTCTCGAGGATCCGATTGGTGCAGGACTCGTATGGCCTGGTGTCGCTGGATGTGGTGAAGGGACGGTAGAGCCGGACGAGGCTTGCGACCCAGGTATGCTCGCTTCCTGTGTCTGAGATGCGTTCTTGGGGCGAATCGGTGTTGGAGCCTTTGGAATCGCCGGCGTCGCAACGGGTATCTTTGGAGATGCGTAGGATGCTGGGTTCGATGGGTGCGTCGGAATCGACACGGGGTGTTGCGACAGCCGTCGACCCTGATTAGGGATCGGGATAGGGGCGGCAGCAATGGCAGCGGCTTTCTGTGTCGCCTTTTCGTCTTGCTTGAGCCGTTCCTTGGCCTCCTTGTCAGCCTTGGCTTCTCGTTCGGCCTTGGCCTTCAGCTCCTTGTCGCGCTTCGCCTGCTCCTGCTTCTCCTTGCGCTCGCGGGTTTCCTTCTCCCTCTGCTCACGAGTCTCCTTCTCTCGTAACCGCGATTCTTCCTTCAGCTTCTGCGCCTTTTCCTTGGCCTCGCGTGCTTTGCGTTCTTTCTCTTGTTGCTCTTGTTGACGCCGGTGCCGCTCAGCTTCTTTCCTCAGACGCTCTTCCTCCTCGAGGCGCTTCTGCTCCTCCTTCTTCCGACGCTTCTCCTCGGCCCTGAGCCTCTGCTCTTCGGCCTTTCTCTTCTGGTCCTCGAGTCGAGCCGCCTCCTCCGCGGCCTTCTCGGCCTCCTTGCGCGCCTTCTCTTCGGCTTGCTGCTGCTTCTTCAGCGCCGCCTTGTCCTTGCGCTTCTGATTCTCCTTGGCCTTTTTGGCTTTGCGCTGAGCGTCTTGCCGGTTCTCCTCCTCGAGCTCCTCGATGAGTTGTTGTTGGCGTTGCTTGGCGACCATATCTCGGTACGCCGTCAGGACCCTTTGCTCGAACATGCGAGCGGCGAATATTTGGAACATGCGACGACCCTCTTCCATGCGCTGCTCCTCGGTCATCGTGTCCTGATGATGACAACAGTAATGCTCAGTACTCGAGTGTTTATGGTCATATGTGTATTGAGAGGAGCTCACTTCTTCATCCTCGTATTCCTCTTCTTGGCTGTCGTCATACTCTTCATCCTCCTCCTCGTCTTCGTCGTCATAGTCGTCTTCGGGAGGAGGATGGTTATGATTCGAGTAAGAGCCGTTGGTGGGATGACCGTAGCTGCGAGAGAAGTGCTCCTTGGCGTCCTCTTCTCGAGCCATGCGACGCTCAGCGAGTTGCTCCATCATCTCGATGAAGCGCTTGCCGTCGTTTTTGAGGAGATCATCCGCAACAGTGAGTATGCCGCCTAAGTCCATGTTACCATATCTGCAGAGTAGAGAGTCCAGAAGCTTCATACCCTTGACTTGGAGGCTGTTCCCAAACGTCAAGAAATCCGCCACATCTCGATCGTGAGGGTGAGCATCCTCGGGGGGTTCCTCTTCGCTGTACTCCTCGTCCTCTTCGAGGTCGTCTTCATCTTCGCTGTAGTCCTCCTCAGGCTCCTCTTCGTCGTCATCGTCGCCGACGTGTTCGACTATGCGGCCGCGCGACGGCGGTTGCCCTGAGTAGGTTGCCGGAAGCCGTGATGGCCGCAGGGGGAAATCGGCGCGTGGAGGAACAAGCATGGGCGGGCCCTCTCCCTGGTTGGCGAACGACTCGAGCTCCTCGTAGTAGGCGTCGTAAAGCCCCTCCAACTCCTCCTCGATGGCGGTGCGTTTCCGGCCGCAGACGGTACAGCTGCACGTGTGCTTCTGCTGCTCCTTCATCTTCTTGAGGACGGCGTCCTTCTCGACCTTCACCAGAGACTTGCGCTCATCCTCGCCGAGCCCAAGCCAAAACTCCTTGATGCGTTCTCGTTCCTCCTGCGAGCTGGTGTTCCAGATTTTATCCTTGGAAAATTCAGGCCCGCGGATCTTATCCTTGTGGATTGATTCTCGAGGAGACAGTGGCGAGTGGAGGTGCGGTACGTTGTCGAATTGGGCATTGGCCAGCTGCGGGTTCTTTGCGTTCTTCTTCTTCTTTTTCTTTGACTTTTTGGAACGGTTGGACGCGACGCCGTTTGCATCGAAGTGGTCTTCCGGCGAAGGCTGGTCCTCGGCCTCGTCGTCGCTGAGATCCTGGTCGGCGTCATCTTGGGCAGCTTGGGGTTTGGACGCCGGGGCACCGGGCGCGGGACTCGGGCGTCCGTTCGTGATCGGGGCGGCGGCCTGCTCAGCGGCAGCTTTCGCGGCAGCCTTCTCTCGACGCTTCTGCTTCTTGCGATTCACGGCGGGGGCTGAGGGGTCGCCGCCGTTCGTGCCGGTTGTTTGCACGCTGGATGCCTTGGCTGACGAGGTCGGGGTGGAGGGCAGCGAGGGCTCGGTGGAGGGGGGGCCCTTGGGTACGGTGATGATCTTGGAGCCATCCTTGTTGGTATATCTCGCCGTGGCTTTGGTGTTGGGAGACGCAGGGGTCTGCGATGCCGGCTGGCGGTGGTTGGCCGGCATGTCGAAAGTCTGCTACGAAGCAACAAACGTGGATGTCATAGAGAGGGAGGGATAGCGAGGGGTGAGACGGCGGCGAGGGGAGGGAGAGATCGGTTTCGGCGGTCGATCGGACTCGCGGGGGCGGATTGATATTGAGTAAGCTGCGGGCGTGATGCGTGAGCAAAAAAAGCGTTGGCCGTCTCGGCAGGAAATGGCGAGGTGTTGGGCGGGCGTTTGTGTGTGCGCTCGCAAAAAGGGCAGGCGGGATGCAGCGCGCTGGGCGGGCTGAGGTGGTGGTGGTGGTGGTGGTGATGAGGCAGGACTCACAGGTGGAGGCGAATATTATTCGAGATGGGGCCCGGGGCAGCCACAGCACAGCACTCGCCAAGGGACAGAACGCCAGCCAGACAAGACAGGACCGGAGCAGCACAGACGGGGAGCCTGTTGGACACACCTCACGCGAGTCGCGGGCAGCAAGGCTGATGGCGGCGGCGGCGGCAGCGGCGACAGCGAGTACGGCGGGCCGGCGACGACGACGATGGGCGGGCGGCTGCGATGCGTCGCTTGTGATATGGAAGACGGGGGGTTTCGTGCACGCTGGTCCTCAGCTTCGGCAAGGCGAGGTCAGGTAGCGCTGCGTAGTAAGGTAAGGTAGGTAGCCTTGGCCTTGAGGGAGGTCGGGTAATGCCAATGTGTGTCGTCGTGCGTCGGGAGGGAGAAAGGATGCGCGCAATGTCCAGGTAGCTTGCAGGCGTGGCTTCGCGGGAGGGGTACATGCGCCGCCCAACAGATGACAGAGTGGGTGTTCCCAAGGCCTGCACCTCATGGCCCGTCAATCAGAATTCGAGGCTGCGGATGTGCTCTCGGCCACGTGACTCCCTTCCCGGCGGCTCCAACCTTGCGTACCTACCTCAGGTACCTTACAGCGCTGTGACAGCCTGTGGCCACTACAGAGGGCCTGTCTGGCCCGTGCTCCCGGGCTTTGCTGCTCCTGCTTTCTGCCTGAGGGCTGCAGTGGGGGCCGTCAGGCATCCATCGGTGCGCACGCACCACATGGCAATTGGCCAGCCTCACCAAATCGTGGTCGAGTTCCGTCAGAGAGCTGACATAATCGGACCGCCTGGCCCGTGCGGAGATGCGGAAGTGAGAACCCGGAAAGTTATTTCATAGATCGGGCAGGGCCAATCCAATCCCTCATCCAGACCAGACCAGTCGGGTCAGGTCCGTCCCGCTCCCCAAACAAATGGTGCGGTGCCCTGGCTCAGTGCCTTCCTTGCCTGCCCATTGATGTCATCCCATCTAGCGTTTCTGTTTCCATCACTCGCACCACGGCCGCTAGAACTGAGCGTCATCTTGAACGTCTGGTCCCGCACGTGACGGAGAAGATCTTGCAACCAGACAGCCATGCTTCTGCCGGTAATTACTCAGGCCCGGCATTTGGCACCAAATTGTCGCAGCTTGGTGTGACAAGCTGGCAAGGCACCTTCTGCGTCGCATCTCAACTCGCACGGCATGATTGCCTCCTCGGACAAGGCACCATCCCTTGGCTTTGCACTCACGGGCTTCGAGAAATGCTGCGGCCAGGGAGACATGCGACCCTATCTGTGTTCAGCGCGCAAGCCCATATCGGGCGCCATTGTCGAGTGATGCCTTACTTGCATGCTTGCCTGCTTGCCCAGCCAGCAGCGTGTTGCCTTTGCTCGTTGCTTCCGAGCCTACCGGATGCACAATCAACAACACTCTCGAGCCACTGGGCGGAGGTTCAAAGGACAAATCCCACCCGTCCCGAGCTCATCCGCATTTCAGCCGCCAAAGACCGGAACCGCGCGGCCACCGACCGCCGCCGGCGGACCAATGGAGGCTTCCGTACCGGCCGCCCTGCATGGCTTGGGATTACACTGGTGCTGCAGCACCACAGCAATGGAGCATCTGGAGCTGGCGCACCTCGACAGTCGGCACCTTTTCAGCTCTCCCAACACGCCCCACTGATCAACAAATCGACCCCGGCCAAGGCCATGTCATGGCCGGCTAGTGTTTGTCAGGCACTGCGGTGACGTTTTCAGTTGCGCTTCTCTGCCGGCCGGTGCACCAGGAGGAAACGGCTGACGCTCAAGGCCCCGAGACCAGGAACGGCGAAAAAGCTCGACCTCAATACGGCCGACGCTCCAATAGGAGGCCCCCCAGTCGGATTACTTGCATTTCGAGATGTCGACACAGCCTCGGCTGGCGGTGGTGAGGCGGGCCACAGAGGCTCCACCACGGACGGCAGATCCACTCCCCTTGGTAAGGTAACCAGTGATTATGGGCGACGATGTTGTTGCCGCAAAACGAAAGAAAGGGGGATGCGTGTTGGATCCATCGTCGGGGACTCGAAGTGAGCCAGCTGGCAGGGTGCGGCTCGTATATCGAAGGATTCGGAAGGGGCCTCCCTAATATGCGTCAGAGTCAACCAGAAACCAGGTTGTTGCACCGGATCAGATTTCAACTCCAACAGTCATCCACCCGACGTGTCACCTTGAGCTGAGGTATCCAGGGCCGGGCTAAGCTGAGATACCCGGATGGTATCTCATGCTGGCAGCTGGATTCTGGCAGGCAGATTAGGTAATATCATTGCTCAGGTTCAGGCCAGGTATCAAGGGCGCCGAGGTCAGTTGGCCATCCCTGCAGCAGGCATACTGCGCATGTTTGTGCTGATCCAGCCCGTGGCCAGCTCTCAGTTTTCGAGAGTCGTCGCCCAGGCAAAGCAAATGGCTGCAGTCGTTCATCGGCCTAGCAGGGGTGACGGGACGGCGGGCAGTTGCAGACGGCACTGTCTGAGATGTTGTGGAGGACAGCAGCATCGTGCAGCGCAGGGCAGCGAAGCACAGCCCACGGACGGTGCTGTTAGTGGCACAGACAGAGGCACAGCACAGATGGCGTGGCGGTCGCGGCACACCTCAGGAAGAGGGAGAGTCTAGAGACGGTGCGCGGAGATTTCCCTTTTGCTGCTGACTCTGCCTTTCCGTACCCTATAGCTACCGCTACCTGAAGTCGTCGGAGTGGCTTTTTTCGAGCTTGCCCACCCACACACGCGAGGCAGGGTTTGCGGAGTGCCTTAATTACTCCAAGGCTGGCGTTGACGCCCCCAGGTCGCATTGCCGGGATCGGGCTTTTGGGAGACGAGCCAGTGGCTGCGGGTAGTTGAGTTTCTGCCGGTCCCGCGGCGGCATCTGAAGTCTGGATCGAATTCTCAAACGGACAGGTACGTAAGACATGATGTCGTTGTTGGCGCGGTTGTCGGGCGAGAAGCCGCAGTAAGGTTAACAGGTTGGCAGCGTGAGCGATGTTGGAGGTCAGAAAAAGGAGGGACAGGGAGGAGAGGATGTCTTGGCGCGTTTGGTGGGGGAAGAAGTCGGGGTTATCCCTCGAGGGCCAGGACGGCAAAGGGGCACGCTTTGAGGTGATTCCGCCGGCGAGGGCGCATGAACAGGCAATTCCAGCGCAGGCGTGAAAGAAGAGCTGGCCGCTAATCGCAGGGTCGGCGATCGGCGCCGAAAACTCTACCACAATTTGTGTTTCCTTGCTCGTCGGCAGGAGAGGGGAGGGCTCCCGGGGTCCTTATTTTAGAAGCGGTTCATTGTTGCGATGGGCTAAGAGGAAGAGGGCGGCGGTAGCGCAGCCATCAGCGGTAAAACGTCCGTCTACGCGGCCACTGACGTCGGGCTTTGTTGATGTTGATGAGGTTGATTCTTGCTGGCGATTGGCGGTTGGCGATGATGGACGCTCTCCGCAACAAAAGACCCTTCGAGTAGTCGTTGCTGACACGGCAGGCCCAGATATCTGATGGCATCAGGACCGCGATTGCATCTCGGGGGCACTTTTGCATGCAATGTGCATCTGGCCGGCACTTTTGCGCGAGGCACGACGGGAAGACACGAAGATGGACGCAGCACCGCAGCGTACATAGTAAGGTACCATTTCCTCACCTCAGCCTCCAGGACCAGGACCCCCGGTGCCCACAGTCTGCGAGTCGTCTGCGTCTGCGTCCACAGACGATCGGGACCCCGAGGCAGGCTGGTTCGTGCGTGGGTTTGGTCTGGCGGCATCCAATGATTCCATCGTCGTGGCTCGACGAGGTACTCGGACTGGGCTGGGCTGGACCGGCCCTGGACCGGACGGGCCTCAACTCGACATCCGTGCCCGCGTGTGCTGCTGTGCCACAACACGCACCACCCGGCGCACCTGCCAGCGGCTTACAGAGGGCACACGCTACCTACCCTTAGAGGTCGCGCTGCTCCTCGTTGTCACTTGCCTTACCTCAGGCCCAACCTGTCCAACTGAGGTGCGCTGCGCTTGCCTTGTCCACCGTGACGCGCCTACCTCATACCCACCTAGCTAGGTAGGTATGGAAGGAAGTAACCACCCAGGCACCGTACCTACCTTACCTACCTTACGTGACTGCCCCAGGAATACCGGAGTGGGTGGTACCTGCCTGCCTGTCTCGCCTTGCCCAACGTCTTTTTTTTTTCTCTTATTAGTCGCCCGCTCTTCCAGAATCTCCAATTCCTCTAGTGCTCCGTGCCTACCTTACCTTACCTGACCTTACCAACAGTCAAACAAGTCAATTGATAAACGTGCGCAAGGGTACAGAACAGACCGACCCGTCGGCCCCCTTCCCACTGCTCCAGCTCCAGCTCCTGCTCTTGCTCCAGTCCTGCCCAGCTCCAGCTGCTGCTCCTTCCTCCTGTCCTGGGCTTTCTTCAACGCGCCTTCACCCCGAGGAATTTCTTCAGCTCGTATTCCCCCGGGTCGACCTCCTCCTCCGCGCCCTCTCTCTCTCCTCACCCTCCCGTCCCCCGAAAATCACAAGGGCGCCCTCTTCCATTTCGCTCTCCTGCCTTCCGCCGACTTCGCCTTAATCTCCAACCAATTGTCCGCGTCTTCCAGCCTTGCCTTCTCTCCTCTTCTGTCCGGCATATCCGCCTCTTTTCTTTTTCGCCCATCCCACCCCCGAAGAAGAAACAATCCCACACACCCACCACCTCAAATCCAAACATTGCCTACGCCGCCGCGCCCTCGCGCCCTCCTCTGTCGCCTCCACCGACCGCCGCCGCAGCTGCCGCAGCCCCGATACGACTCTACCTGCCCGTCAACCGACCTGCCGCATACGAACCCACCGATCCCAGCAGCCATCTGCGCTGCGCTATCGACTGGCTCTGCTCTCCCGCAGCACTGGTCAATTTCTTGATTTCGACCTCTCGATCGCTTCGTCGTCATCCTGTGATCCCATACCCAGCATTAATATCTGGGCCGCCACGACCCTGCCAATCCCTCAATTGACCTCGAGCCGACGCTATTTCACATCGACCCTCCTACCCAGCTCCCCTCGCAGCCATGTCGGCGGCAACTCCCCCCAACGTCATTCGAAGGTACCGTGGTTCTCGGATTTCTGCCGATCCCCCTCCTGTCCGCCTTCCCCGACCGAAACCCCAGATTCCCCGTGCCTCGATGCCCGCCCGCGCCCGCCGCAGCCTCGACCACCAATGCGCCCGTCGTTTCTGCCCTGCTCGTATGCTGACATTCCGTCTCTAGGAAACTCGTCATTATTGGTGACGGTGCTTGCGGTAAAACGAGTTTGCTGAGTGTCTTCACCCTGGGATACTTTCCCACAGTAAGTCCGGCCTCTCCCGCCGTGGTCTGATCCGTTGGTGCTTGATTTTTTTTGCTAACGAATGTTTTTTTCAGCACTACGTTAGTACCAAAAGCGCCCTAGTCTTCCCGAGAACCTAACTTCTAACGGGCCACGGCCATCAGATTCCTACCGTTTTCGAGAACTACGTGACAGATTGCAGAGTGGACGGCAAGTCGGTGCAGCTGGCACTATGGGATACCGCAGGACAGGAGGACTACGAACGACTGCGGCCGCTGGCTTACTCCAAAGCCCACGTCATTCTCATTGGCTTCTCCGTCGACACGCCCGACTCCCTCGATAACGTCAAGCACAAGGTTCGTTCTAGCGGGCTTAGGTCCTTGGCATGATTTTTTTGGTGCAGCTTCTGACGGACGTGAACAGTGGATAGAAGAGGTGACCCGACTTTGCCCGGGTGTGCCCATCATTCTCGTCGGGTTGAAGAAAGATCTGCGCGAGGACCCCGTTGCTATCGAGGAGATGCGGAAGAAGTCGCTGCGTTTCGTCACCACCCAGGAGGGCGACGCGGCGGCCCGCGAGGTTGGCGCCCGCAAATACCTCGAGTGCTCGAGTCTCAGCGGCGAGGGTGTCGACGATGTCTTTGAGGCCGCTACGCGCGCCGCCTTGCTGACGTTTGAGAAGGGCGAGGGAGGCGGCTGCTGCGTCATCCTCTGAGCGCGCACGCTACGTTTTTAATATCTGGCATTCAGCCGACTACGAGTGCGGGCACGGCACAGCAAATATTCAGACCTCGACAAGTACTTACGGGAGGAGTTCATTCCGTTTCGCCACGACGCCATGAGATCGAAAAGCGGACCAGTGCAGATGCGAAGCACGCCGATCCAATACGATCATAGGAAGAGCCGGTTTGTCCATGGACGGCGACAGCGGCCCGCGGAGTGCGCAGATGGGTCGGAAGCGAAGCGACGTTGGAGATGCCCCCGTGAGGGCTTGCTTGGTCACCAACCTTTTACATCTATCGAACCATACGAGTCGACTTTAATGCTCTCTTTTCAAAAATTTCCTCTCAGCGACTTCGAAACTAGCGGAAACAGCGCGAAACCCTGGTGGGAGACGTCCTTTGCAGTACGGGGGATGTGCTTCTCTTTCCCGAAAATGTGTGTATTAATAGGACAACACAGCATAGAACATCCCAAAAGTTCAAAGCTTAGGATCCTGGTGTTGGAGTTTTCTGGGCGTCGTGTGTTCCTCCCTTTTGAAGGGAATACGGGAGTCACTTCACGCAACAAGAACTGGAAAAGAAAAAAACATGTCATATTGCTCCCGGCCTGAAATGCGCGGCCCTCGTGACCTTTTTTTTACGTATTGCATTGTACAATGGCCATGCTACAGTATACTACAGTAGAATGACACCAAAAGTGTCGAGGTGGTGGTACATGGGAGTTGAGGAGACCCTGTCTGTCCACCAAACTGTCTCTTTCTCCGTTTTCGACTTTTGCCTTCCACGCCGTCACCAAATCGTTCCATCTAAGGCTTCCAGTCGTGGTTCCAAGCCTGCCGGGCCGGCGTCTCGGCCTGATGGCGGGCGTACTCGATGGGCACGGCGTCGGGGCCGTAGACGCCCTTCTTCTCCTGAGCGACGCGGTAGAGCCAGCCCTCGTCCCTGGTGCCGGGGCCGGAGGTGTTGCGGAGCTCCTCGTTGGCGTTCCACATGCTCTGGTGCATGCGGTAGAGCTCCTTCTCGCGGGCCTCGCGCTGCTGGCGCTGGAGGAGGAGCCAGGCGCGGTGGATGGTCCAGTGGCGGAGGTGGCGGTTGCGGGCCATGCGCAGGGGCGGGGGCGCGCGGGCGAAGAGGTGCTTGCTGATGTTCTTTACGCGGACGGCATACTCGGGCGTCTGCGGGATGGCGGAGGCCTTGCGGGCGAGGAGGGGGGAGGACGTCGAGAGGGCGCGGACCGTTGTTGGCGGTGTTGATGTGGCTGATGTGAAGAGGGAGGGGGTTGTGAGGGTTGGCCGGAGGCCGCGGAGGGTCGCGAGGGTGGACATTTTTTTTGGGGGGTGGCCGAGTTGTCTTTAGGAGGAGGTTTGGGAGCGGGTTTGGTGGATTTTGGTCGGGGGTTCGGGATCGGGGGTCGTAGGATCCTCGCGGTTTCGTTTCTTGGGGTTGGCTGTCTTTTTCGGTGTCGGTTTCTTGGGCGTGGTTTTGGAATTTGCGGCGGCGGCCGGGCGATCGGTCTTTCGTGCTGCTGCTACTGCTGCTGCCTTGCGGATGACCGGCGTCGAATCGGGCGCGTCGTGGTCGGTACAACGGCGTAGGAATCGGTCGCGCGCGGCGAGGACTTCGGGGCCGATGTCGACGGGATCGATCGGGGCCCGGTTTCGGATCGTGTCCGGGTGGAAGAGGGCTTCGTCGGCGACGAATTGGCCTGTGTAGGCTACGTAGGTTTGGTGGATGGACTTTTTCTTTTTCGCCGGCGGTGGTTAGTGAGGTTCAGGGACGCGGGAGGAGACGGTCTCCAAAATTTCTGGGATGGGATGATTGGGAGCAAGGTGGAGGGAGGGTTTATCCGGGTCCCGGAGGTGGAGGATGCTGTGGCTCCAGGTACCCAGGTACCTTAGGTACTTCCCCCACTTGGGGGAAGCTTGGACCCTGCAGGGACTGGACCCCTGCAACTCTCCGACTTAGGTACACATGTGGGAGCTTGGGGACGACGTCCGTCACAAAACACACGACGACTGGTAGGTACATTTACTGAACAAAAGAGTGAGAGAGGATTTACTTACAATCCCACAGAAGACATCGCCCCTATACACCAGCGCGCGGCTGTACTCCTCCTGCTCAAAGACGAGGTACCTCGCCTTCTCGCCCTCGTCCCGGAAGTACAGCTTCAGGATGTCGAGCATGACGGCCGTCGTCGAGCACCCCCGCGCCGCCCGGTCGCACGTGAGCATGTCGATGACAGGGGCCAGCGTCCTGTTGAACGCCGCGCCGTCGGGGACGACGCAGTAGTTGGCGCGGAAGACGAGCCACGCGAACTCCTGGACGGGCGCGCTGCGTCGCAGGGCGTGCGTGTACTCGGCCGGGCAGCCGCGGGGGAAGCGCGCGCGCCAGATGTGGTGGGCTTTTTCGGGGAGCGTTGTCATGTCGTCGTCGTCGTCGTCGAGGAGGAGGAGGGCGTACGCCGCTGCGTCGACGGTGTGCGGGTTGGACGGGTTGAAGGCGGCGAGGGAGAGGAGCTGGGCGAGGACGCGCGGGGCGATGACGGTGCGTAGGCGGGCGAGGTCGTGGGACGGGTCGCGGGGGACGGGGCCGTGGTAGGTGAAGCAGCGCGGGTCGGTGGGCGGGATGCCCGGGGCGCGGTGGTGCGAGAAGATGGGGTCGCCGGGGCGGTGGCCGAGGTAGTAGCGGGTGCGGGCGAGGGTCTGGGCGACGCGGAGTGTGCCGCCGCTGCCTTTGCCGCCGCTACCCGGCATGGTGAGGTTGTGCCAGATTGGGTCCCAGAGGTTGAGACACTTTTGGCGGGCGGCTTGGATGAGTGCGCGGCGGGTGAGGATTTTGTTATGTGTCTGGAGGAGGAGGGCTTCGTCTGGGGATGGACCGGATGGTGTGGTTAGTGTTCTTTGGTGGTGGCGAGAGTTGGGTTCGAAGAGGGAGATGATGGAGTCTTCGAGGGCTGTTTGCTCTGCATTAGTCTTCAGGATGTTGGCCTGCATTTGGGCATTCCTCTCTTTTGTCGAGGTGTGGGAGGGCTGCCAGATGTGGCAGATGCGGTGGTGGCGGAGGAACTCGTTCCAGGCTCTGTGTAGGGCCGGGTTGGAGGGGGGGTTGTTGCCCGGACCGGCGAGACCTAGGGACGACATGACGGATTGATGATTTGGACTTCACGAGGATGGTTCATTTCCTGGGAAGCGTGGTTTCGGGATTTGGTGCAAAGATATTGCTGTGCTTGTCGCATCGGAGATACCCTGGGAACCATTCTTTGATTGCTAGTTGCCAGGACATTGATTTGACTGAATGAGGATATGGTTTCGATGGTACCAGACTTTGAACAACTTAATCAGTTCACTGCTTCGATGTCACCCCCATACTCCTCATTCACTGTGTCGATACTCCTCTGGGAGTCAATGGCCCGCTGGTGGCTTTCATCCCAAGACAACACGATGGACTGGGGTTTGATTCAACGGCGGGGCGAGATGGTTGGATGTCATTGCTGTGACAATCTTGGTCTGCGTCGGTTGTGAAATTGAGTATATCTGGCTTCATGATGGAAGATTTCTATGAATAACTTGAGTCAATATGTACAATAGTCGATCTTGGAATGAGCGCTGCGCTTCTACGGATCTCGTGACACTTTATGAGCCACTCCGATGCACTACTATCTCATTTCTACCTTGCAATCTGCGCACCTGTTTCTGAACTTAACTTGTCATCCAAACAATGGTACTCATAAACCTAAAGTACCAGCTAGCTGCGGGCCCACAGGTTATGGATTGTCCCTCGCCCTCATCAACTAAGATTTCTAGAAGTAGAAATGGGATCTGTAAAATTAGCAGGTCACGTCTGCGTGCGGCAAGGCAATCCTAGTAGAGTGTCGTGATCCGGTTGGTCATCTGCCAGAACTGTTTGAACACCATTTCCGCAAGGTTTTGCGGGCCGCTGGGGGTTGAAAACCGAAATCAAGTACATGCAAATCAGCTGTTGCTTAAGGCGCTTCAATCCTATCTTTCAAGACATCAAAGGTTCGAGTCTAAAGATGTTCTCAATGAATTGCCCGCCGCTCTAAGGCCGTCTCTCAATCTAGAATGAACACTACGAGCCAGTCACGCGTCCTGGATACTGATTGATGTTGGTGCTTCCAACCTAGAACTACGGTACTTTCGTTGTGTGCTTATATTTCACCTCCCACATGTTCATTTATTAATGCACCTGGGAACTATCTGACATCTTCTCGTGTGAGAGTATCATCACTGCGTAAGGTAGTAAAACGAGCTCAGCTCCTCTAGGTGTGTACTTGTTTCCCTGTGTGCACAGTCCTCAAACCTGTCCACGTCTCTCCTTCTAATCCATTAGCTGCCCCATTGGCTCTTGTCTACCCATGTTTATCTCTTTAGTCGATACTCCTTGGAACATCACATCCACTTTAAGAATCAGGCTGCGTTGGCGCCTAGCAATTGGGGTGGAGTCCAGTCGACCCCGAGCGGAGGAGCTGACCTGCAACTCATGGCAGTCTGCAGCACAGGTGCGGCGGGATCACCCGGGGTGGGCGGGGTGAGCGGGGTGAGTAAGTGAGTGGCGCGAGATGTCGACATATCATGCAGTAACCGAGGTCAATAATATCCGACCAAGGTGTCATAGTGTGGGAATAATATATAAGACATGTCTCTCAATCTAAAAACGATTACACAGTTAAGGTTGATATAAATTGTAGGCCACCTGAGTCGACTTATTGTAAACTGGCAGAGAGCACTTTGAAAGTATTTGTCCCTCCTTAACTTGAACCCATGTTTCCGCACTCACAGGGTTACAGTATGTGTATCTACCTCATTAGCCGAACCAAATACCGGGGCTGCCCATCGTCATGCACCCGGGATAGCGAACCTAAGCTTGTCAGGTGTGAAGAAGCCGAACGAGCGGGCGTCACGTGTAATGACGCGAAGACCTCCTACGCCGGTCAGACGACCAGTCGCGCTCAGTGTCCCAATCACAGAGACGAGGGCTACTCGCAGCGTTAAGTTACATAGACATATGCGCCAGGATAAAGCCAGGGCCGCTTTAGTATAGAAGACTGCAGTAGCATAGACAAGAGTTGTCACGTAGCAAGGGTATCCCAGCCTTATTACTACGAAACATAGAAGTCGTCATCTCACTACCTAAGTGAGGAGTTTCTAAACTTAATAAGAATAATAGTAATAATATTACTAAATATACCTAAACTATAGAAATTAATACTTAAAGGTATTTATAAATTTATCTTATATATATTTACTATATAATAATTATTAGTACTACTATCTCTATAAGTGTCACGTCGAGGTCCTGGGGCAGGCTGGCGCGCTGCATTAGGTGCTCAATTACGATAATTCTGAGTTGAAAAGGAGAAAAACTATTCTATGGGGGCCACGGTTGCCGAAGGGCCTGAAGGCTCTGCAGCCCGTGGGGCCTAGTCAGGTGACTTAGCGGTCACGTGCTCCAGCACGTGACGCCCGTTCCAGTGAGGCCACCTGCCTGTGCCGTGACATAAGTAAACCTCCTATTTAAGTAGTATTACTACTTTTCTTTTAAAAATCCTTAAGGATATTTATTCTATTTTTTTTATTAATAGCAGTACTATATTCTATAATCCCTTATTAATAATAAGTTAGTTCTCTATTAATTTAATAATTAAAACTATTATTAATATATAGTCTTAATTAATATAGTAATTACTATCTTTCTTTATTACTATTATTTATCCTAATATATACTTAGAATATTTAATTAAAATATTATTTCTTTAATTATTACCTTAGTAATAAAGTTATTATTACTTTATAAACTTTTTTATAGTTATTCTATATTAAAACCTTTTATAAAGTAGCTTTTTAAACTCTTATTAACTCCCTAGAGTTATATTACTAAAGAAACTACTTACTAAATAGTAAATAATACTTTTTATACTATTTAGATTTGTTTTGCCGCTCCGCCGCCTGCCCGCCTACCTTCTTCTATACAGCCGGGGATAAGTTAAGCCGAGCGTTAACAACTAGTTATACTAAGATTTATTTATTTACTTTATTAAGATCGGGCATAGGTTAAAGTACTACTATTAAGTTTAAAGTACTAAAAAAAAGAGTATAAAGTAAACTGTGATACCTACTTATACGAGTTAACTAGACTACTAATATACTATTTAGATTTATAAATTTATCTATATAATTACTTATACTATATTTATTATAGTTCTTTTACGACTATTAAGTAAGTTATGTAAATAGTTATATACTTACTGTTAATAGTCTTAACCTTTAAGTAGAGACTGTTAACTATAGTTTAGATAGTTAACCTAAAATATATAAATAACTTTATACTTATCTTTATATTATTATATTATTATTATTATTTACTTATTTACTATTATTTCTCTTATTTTCCTATTTATAGTCTTATAGGTCTTTATTATAATCTTTAACTAGTAAAAAGACTATAATATATAATAATATAACTTAATTTTATAATTTCTTTTTATTTAGATTTTTAGTAATATTATTATTATTAGTAGTATAAAAGTAAATTAGAACTTAGACCTTTTACCTTTAATTTAAAACTATATATAACTAAAAAAAAAAAGATAAAAAAACCTAAGGCTTACTAGTTAATCTTTATAGTAGATTACTTAAGTTCTACATCTTTTTTTTACTCTATTAATAAAAATTCCTTTTAGTCTAAGAAGAATTATAGTATTATAGTAAAACTAAATAAAAAATATATTATAAAAACTAAAAAACTTTATAGATTTTAATATACTTATAATAACTATAAGTTTATAACTAGTATTAGTAATAAACTTTATAACTAAATAATAAACATTACTAAGTTTAAATTTAATAGTAATATACTATAAATAGACTTTATTAATAATAAGTAAAAAAAGGCCCTTAATAAGTAGTTTAGATAACCTGTATAGCGCAGTGGTATGCGCCTGGCAGGCCTATGCGTTGTCCAAACGCATAGGCGTCGGTTTGATCCCAACTATAAGAACTCCTTTTCCTCTCTTTTGATTAATTAAGGACCTACTATATATATAAGCCCCCCCTTTCCTAAGAGACCTATATACACAGTGGGGCACTAACGGCCTCTAGCTAATTATTTCATAGTATTGTGCGCGCGTCGTCTGCTTAATTATGTATTACGTAATACGGCCTGAGTTTTCTTCCCATAAAGGGTTTCTTAGTAGTGTATTACTTAGTATTAAGTATTAGCATAGAGTAATTAGTAGGGCCTTAAGTCCTATAGTATAGAGTAAACAGAGGGGGCAATACCCTCAAAAAAAAAAAAAAAAAAAAAAAAAAAAAAAAAGTAGTTTAGATAGACTATTAATTACTACTTTTTTTATACTATAATTACTAATATTATTAAGACTATTATCTTTACTTATTAAATACTAAAAATTATAGTTTTTTTTATATTTTTATTATAAAAAAAAACTTTATATAGTAGGTAAGAAAATTACTTTTTTACTATTTATTAATAAAAAAGTAATAATACTAATTTAATTTATACTTATTAAAATTAAACTCCTAAAGTTATTAATAAAATTTAGGGT
>JAOWMA010000411.1:0-39051 GCA_025962755.1 Colletotrichum tropicicola
AGCACCAGCCACTTTCGCTCAACTCACTCCAGTCAACTCTTCAGTTTTCTTTCAAAACCACCCCAACCAACAATCAAAATGCAGTTCACCGTTGCCACCATCATTGCCTTCGCCGCCGCCAGCTGGCAGGCAATCGCCTCTCTGTCCACTGTGCCGAACCGCCCGGGGGGGAGGATGGGGGCCGTCTTAAAGGGACCGCCAACCCCTACCGACCCTTCTTCCCCCAGTTTCGATCCCGCTGGTTTCGTCGTCCTAGGCACATTGCACCGCATCGCATTGCACCGCATCGCATTCCTCCACGATGGAGTCGCAGTCGAAATCGCAGTTGCAGTCGTCGTCGTCGTCGTCGTCGTCCGGCACGTCCAAGTCGCCCAGCCCGGACCCGCCGGCGGCCTCCGGCGCGGGCGCGGGCGCGGGCGTCATGGCCCCGCTGCCGACCGGGACCCGGGGCAAGAAGGCGAGGTACGTACGTCAGCGTCAGCTTCAGCTCGTGTCTGCTTGTGGCGAACACTTCGCCGTCCGCCCCGGAGCCCGCTCCTAACGCAATGACGATGCCTTCAGGTTGCCGGGCATGTCTCCCCAGATGGCCACCTTCACCCTGCAGCAACGCCCGCGGACCAAGAGGGCCTGCGCGGCCAAGGTCAAGACGGGCTGCATCACATGCAAGTGAGTAGTACTGAGTCCTCGCAGTAGCTGCTGCAGCTCCGTTGCCCCCGATCATGCCGCTGACGTTGCTGCGATGCAAGACGCCGGCACATCAAGTGCGACGAGACCCGGCCCTTCTGCCTCAAGTGCACAAAGTCCCCGCGCGGGCCCGGCACCTGCGAGGGCTACGGCCCCGGCCGCTCCTCCGGCCCCTCCGGCTCCGGCCCCGGCTCCGCCGCCGCCGCCCGGCACCACCCGGCCGTCGCCCCGCGCCGCCTCATGGCCAAGGGCACCTGGCGCACCCGCGACACCGACGCCTACCGCCCGCTGCTGGAGCCCGGCTACGAGGGCGTCTTCTTCCGCGACCCCGAGGAGCGCGGCTACTTCGACTTCTGGCGCATCCTCGTCGGCAACATCTACCTCTTCCCCAACGACGTCATGGCCCGCACCCTGCCGCAGCTCGCCCGCCGCGAGCCCGCCATCAAGCACGCCGCCCTCGCCATGGCCGCCATGGCCCGCGCCCTCGTCCCCTCCCTCAAGAGCCGCTCCCGCCGCGAGCTGCACGCCAACGGGCCCCATTACGAGTTCGCCCTGAAGCACTACGGCCGCGCCATCAAGCTGGTCCGCGTCTCCCAGCCCTCGAGCGAGAACATGCTCTGGGCCATTGTATGCTGTGTCCTGTTTGTCACCTTTGAGTGTCTGCACGGCGACCGCAACGCGGCGCTGTCACACGTAAATCACGCCTACAAGATGATGGAGCATTACTTCAGCCAGCGCTCGCTCGTCGAGTCTTCGCCGGTGACGGACTCGGTCCGCTCAGTATGCGACGACGCGGCGTGGATCTTCCAGGGGTTGACGATGCAGTCGTGGTCACACAACGTGCTACACTCCAAAGACCAGGTCGAGATCAGCTGGTGCTGTCGGGGCAGCAAACGCACCTACGCCGTGGAGGAGATACCCCCGACCTTTGACGACATCCACATGGCGAGGCGGTGGTGGAGGGTCGTGCAACACTACACCTGCCACCGGTGTCCCATCTACACCGACATGTACGCCGACGACCTCCCGCAGGAGATGCTCGTCGGCAGCTACCTCCGCAGCACCCCGACCCCCGACGACGCCGACGCCCTGCTCGCCGTCCTCCCCGAGTTCCTCGGCCACCTCCAGCGCTGGCACGACGCCTTCCAGAGCGTCTTCGAACACCTGCGCATCAACCAGAGGCGCGACTTCGACTCCTACGTCGAGGCCTGCAACATGCGCGTGCAGTACCTCCTCCTCTGGACCGACGTCACGAGCCTCAGCTACAAGGACATCCGGACGCTCGGCATGCTCACCCCGACCTTCCGCGAGATGGTGCAGCTCGGCCGCGTCATCCTCCAGACGCAGTCCAACTGCGGCGGCTGCTCCGAGGTGTTCAGCATGGACAACGGGCCGACGCTGGCGCTGCTGACCGTGGCGTGCCGGTGTCGCGACGCCGCGGTGAGGAAGGAGGCGACGGACCTGTTGGGGACGTATCACCGCCGCGACGGGCTGTGGGATAGCCGCATGTTTCACACCATCGCCATCAGGAATGCAGGGATAGAGGCGGAGAATGACGTAGTCGGTGGGGACGATGCCGAGCAGTGGTCTCGGATGCTGCAGAGCGAGGTGCATGTTAGCGGTGATGGGGAGCTTACTGGCAGGATTATGAGATGGCATGCTGATGTTGGCGAGTGGAGGGCAGTAGATGAGCGAGTGGCTGTAAAGTGACTTAATGAGAACGATTGTATCCCTGGTGTTGCATGGTGATCCTGTGTGCTCATCTCATGGGTTGAGATTTGACTTCAAGTTGAGGTGGACACCACCAGGATGGCAAACCCCCGGAGATGGGCCTGCCGATGGCCCTCACCAACGGCGGACCCAGCAGCAGGAGCAAGCCAGGCTTTTATCAAGTGCCAAAAATATGCCGGAAATACCAAAAATGTCATAAATGCCTTCGTCCTCAAAAGTGTTTGTAATTTGATATACTTTGCTGTGTCGGGGGAGGGGGATGATTCTAAATGACCACTATGATTTCTTTCCCTTTCATCGTTCCGACTCATGCCCTTCAGAGGTGACATCTTCAGCCGCAAAGCTCTGATTCGAACTATTGATCCCAAACTTCCAATGCCGGCGGTGAGGGGCGTCCGCTTGAACCCAGGTTCTGGCTGACTAGCATCTTGAACTCATCGGCGCTTTCGGGAAACAGAGCCGGTAAAACATCCCCGAGGAACATGGCCTCCTCTTTGTTCTTTTTCAGCATGCCATACAAGCTACTGTACCTAGAATCTTCATTTCTGGGGGCATGATAGGAGCCCATTTCTACCCCTGGCCACCAGTATCGGATTCCTTCATGGAAAGAAACCTGTGCATCCGCGGTCGCCTTGAACCAAACATTGATTTCAGCACCGTGAACGAGGAACTGTTTAATTAAAGACTCGCAGATATTGTCGAGATTCTCCCAGTAAAGCAAATGCGTCAACCAAACTTGCCAGCACGTCCAACGCTGGTGGGTACCTAGCCAACGACAACATGAAATAGCGTTGGGAGACGCGCCGGTATTGAGATAGCAGGAAACGTCGCGATGAATCCTCTTTCCATACGTTGATCGCTTTTTTCTGCTGATGAAGGTTCTTTGGTGACTGAAGAATAGATGCATGCCGACTAGATAGTTATCAAGAATGACATCTCTCGAGCTCGATTCATAGTGAATTCTTCGGGCAAGTTCCTTGCCCTGCAGAGAACATAGGCCATTTTCAAAACCCGTCCTCGTCGCAAGTAGTAGCAGCGCATCTAAAGGTTGAAGTAACGCTGAAAATTTCATATATTTTCCACCGAAGTATGACGTCCACAGATGCAGCCGTAACTCGGTCAGAAGGCCATAGATTCGAAACGTGCCGGCCAGCTCTTCCAGGGCAGCCAATAGAACTGACTCAGGCATTTCGCCCGATATCAAGACTTGATGACTTAAATGGCTGTCAAGATCCCGAACAATATTCCTTCTTGAATAGTGGACACTCGGTCGGAATGTCTTGATTGATGCAAGGAAGGTCTGGATGCCAAACTGTGCCGCGTTAAAGTGCATCGCATCATCGTGTATTGGCCTCTGCACATCTGATTGGTTGAGAAACTCGTAGACAGACCTGTGAACAAACCGAATCCTATACTCAGTCGGAAATAGGGAATTGATTTTGGATTCATCGATGTATCTCACGTTTCTATGGCGAAACTCGATATCATCGGGAATTTCGTCCCCTATTCCTCCGTTGTGGCTTTTATGGTCATCGTCAAAGTCTTCAGGTACTCCTTCTGCGATGTTGACGCTTTGTCCGCAGTGGGCTTCGTTTGTTTCTTCCGCTTTGAATGCGGAGACTTGTTTCCATGCTTTTCGCTTGAATGCAGTGGTCTTTTCGAGATGTTGGAGGTAGCGTTCGCTATCCCAGAGACGCGGGGAGGTCCGATAGCCGTCGTTGTATGTGAATGTCTCCAGCAGCCCCATACACCTGTCATAGACCATTCGGCGGGCCTGCTCTAAAATAGCGTCACGGGACGTTTTGTCGATAGATTGGACAGGCATGTGGAGTGCGAATTCTTGGTCCTGCTCATATTCGTTGAAGAACGAGTAAGCAATGAGACGCAACGGAGGTGCACCATACTCCATGGTCTTCTTGTCGTTATAATAGAGAGCCAAGAGAAGAGTTTGCATTGCTCTCGTTCGGTCGAGCTTGGTGATGTGCTCCCCTGTTCTCATGGAATCAAATATCGCACGGAATAGGTCCTCGAGCTTGGACGGCAGGCCGTTGATTCTATTCTCGATACTCTCAGTTCGTTGCCCCGATCGAATGTCTTTTTTGACTCCAGTGAGAGTAAGTTTGACCCATAGAAAAACCCCATCAGCTCTCTCCGTAATCCGGTGAACCAAATTTGAAATGTCTGGGCTTCTGGACGAAATATTCTCCAAGCCTTTGATCTCGGAAAGTTCTTGGTTGACGTATTTCTGAATGTCACGCGCTGTGACGTCTTGCAGCCTAATGTTTGGCCTCCCGGCCAGATGCTGCCGAAAGACCTCCCATTCGCGACTGGAGACACAAAGCTTCACATTCTCTCCGCATTCGGCAACCCACTTAGAGAGGGTCTTCATCATGGAGTCATGATCTCCGTCGAACTCGTCGAGGCCATCGATGAAGAATGCGAGCTTGTGCGAAGATAAGAACTCTGTTCGAGTCAGAAGCAATTGGAGCGCCGTATCGACGTCTTCACCGCGGATCTTGCTGAAACGTTCTTCCATCGCGTGCGTCCACTTCTGCGGAAACACCTTTTCGATGAGCTCTGGTATCTCTTCCAAGACTGAGTAGAGAAGCGCACGGCGCAATCCATCCAGAGACTTTTGAATCTTGGACCCGAGCCGCCAAAAGAAGAAGTTGGTCGTCAGCAGCGACTTTTCCCCTGCCCATGCACGCAGGTACTCCTGAGTGGGTTTGCTCTGGCAGAGATATTTCATGAGAGTCGACTTGCCGGCCCCAGGCTTCCCGCTGATGTGAAAGAATCCGTGCCCCTCTTTGAGCCAGTGAACAATCTGCTGACGTGCCAGAGACTCTTCAGGCGTTTCCATTTCGAGCGAGGACTCTGCATCGAGTATCCAGGAGAATGTGCTCTCATGGGCTTTCTCGACATCGTCGAATCTGTCCACCATGCCTTCAACCCAAAGCTCCTTTAAAATCTGCTTTTGGGCATTTCGGTTGATCGTGGCGCTGGTCCTTTCTAGGATGATGCGAACTTGTTTCGTCAACTCCGGGACATCCTTCCAGTTGCCAAGGTTCGATTCCAGAGCTTCTGTGCTGCTTCTCAACTTTTGCAGCTCCGCCATATGCCCCTGGCCTTGGTTGCTGATTTCGTTGAGGCCACGATTCATATCATGCCTGTTCGCATTATTAGCACATCATTCCCTACATATGGTATCTCAGGGCGTGAAGTCTCACCGAATGACCAGCGTCAGCTGGAGATGGATTGCTGCTCGGCAGTTGTCCAGGTCCTGAACCAGGCCTTCTTTCTCCCCCTTCTTCAGGAGATTCTTCGCTGACTTCCACAACACCTCTCTCTTCTTGTTCGACTTGAGATCACCAATCAGAGACAATAGCTTGACTGTGAGGTCTTTGTATTCCTCCACGAGCTTCACCAGCTTCATCTCGGCAACATCCCCGGCCGATCCCGGGCCGCTTTGGTGAACATCGTTGACAGCTTCTTCGAGCAACTTCACTCGACGTTCCAGATCTGCGTTGCCCTTGATGGCTGCGCTGCCTGACTTGCCGATATCGCGGGCGATCGCGACATTCTCGGCGGCGAAGTCGATGAACGTGATGACGGCGCTGACTAGTCCGATGATTTCCACGGGGGTCATCATATCGTGTGTCGGAGGGTCGAGGTTGAGGCAGTATGCAGAAGTTCAGACGTGTCGCGCAGTGCTGTGAGCGGACAGGAGGGCTCTGTTGGCCACTCAATCCGCGGAAGTCGGCCGGTCGGGTCGTTCTGTGGCGACGTGAAGACTGGCGAAGTCTGCAAGTAAGGATTGAAGTGAGGGGTTGTAGCGAAATGAGGAAATCTGCTGCGAGCCTTGCTCGAGTGCGGTGGCTAGATATTCCCGCATCAGCAGAGGGGGCGGCCCAACGACATGCAGGCTGAGGTGGCGCAGATGCTGCATACTGCAGGTGAGCAGGTGATGGCCAATGTGCGCCAATGATTGAAGATGAAAGACAGTAAGGCAGACTGGTAACCTGGTTTGCCTGAAATTCCGCTACATACACGTTTGGGTCGCCCATAGGTCGCCTCAAGGAGCGTCGTCTCCGACAATGTGCCTGCTGATGCTCCCTTCTCTCCTGACCGTCGAATAGGAGTCTTGGTTCTGGTGAGGGATATCTACTCATTTGAATGTTTGGCCGTTTGAAAGCAAAACCTCTTGCTTTATATAATTCGGATCGTCTGAATATCTTCATCTTGCTTTGCGCCTGCACCACCGTCGTGTGTCGTACCGCGCATCATCTCAATCTCCTCCACCTCAGCCGTGACGGCCACGCCGATCCTTTTGAATATTGTTCTGCTTCCATCCACCGCCAACAGAAGCAGGCACGAAACATAATCATCAGACGTTTCCTGCTCCTGTGCGGGCATGTAGTACAGTCTTCCCGTCATGTTCTCGTCATCGAAACTCTTCTGGCCGACGTCTAGGTGCACAAGAGGCCCGTAATCCCAGTATTCTTTCTGGCTGCCTTTGACAATGACGCCGTCGACTTGCAGAAACAGTTGTTGAAGCTCGGAAATGTACTTTACAACCATTTGGAATGGTCGGATCCGGCCTCTGAGTTCGAGATACCCTCCCTTCACGAGACCGGTTTCGTCTCCTGAAACGAAGTCTAGATGGACGTCAACCACCTCAATGAGCAACTTAGATTCTGTCGGCTTGGCTGGCGTGATCCTCCCGTCGACCGAGGCCCACGAAAAAGATGGTGCTCGGTACGTCTGAGGCCGCGCGGACGGCGAGCCGTCGATCTGGCTTTCGCGGTCGACCTCCCAGAGCAGGCTGCTTGCCAAACACTTGCGCCACATGCCCACGATATAAGTGTCGTTGATCCGAGTCGCGAATTGCTTGGCTATTCCCGACAAAGCAATCAGCTTGTCTGAGGACTTTGTCAGCCGGGTGTCGGAATACGCCCGCACGACCGAGTTCCACGTTCGGTAATAGAACATAAGATCTTCGGGCTCTCTTTCTCGAGTAGTCGCCTCTGCATTATCTGATGTGGGTTCGAGCCTCTTCAACTTTGCTTCGACGCCGTTGCGCACCGTCTCTGGAAGTGTGTCAGGATAACACTCAGCGGCCGCGTGCTCTCTGCATTCCCAGAAAAGCTGGTCTCGACCGAAATGAAGCACGCGCGGGGAAAGAAGACGCTCTTGCAGAACCCAACCGCGCTTGTTGAGAGTACAATTGCTGACATAATGACCCCAAAAGCTGAAGTCCACGATGTTGCAATCCAAATAATCCACTCCCAATCCCAACCCACGTACGCATAGATTCATATCAGAAGTCATGCTGAGCCGCGGATCCCTATCAAAGAACAACCCCTTCGAACTGTCCTGCGCCCCTGCGGCGGAAATATTGCAGAAGGAGTGGGAGTAGACCCTGTGCATCAGTGTAGCCTCGACGAGCCAGTCGGAGAGGTCGTCGCGGTCCTGCATGATGCAGAGGGAGTCGATCCAGAGGTAACGGATGCCGAGCCTGCGGGTAACATGGATAGCTTCGCGGAAAGTCTTTGGCAACGCATCTAATTTCATGCCTTTGCGGAAATCGCTGAGTATGGACTTCTTCAGCTGCAGAAATTGCGCTGTACCCCAGCAGTGACTCAAGGTCGTGTATCGCTCGCCAGGGGCCGGCGGCTCGTCCGATGTGACGACGAGGCGGAACATTTCGAGACTGAAGCCAGGGGAAGCTACGTCTAGTAATCGAGTGGGATACCATGACTCAGCCTTCATCTCGACGTTGCAAGCGTGGTGTGTAGAAGAGCATGTTTCGATCCACGCCGTGGCTTTGGACCACGCCTCATCGGAGGCCGTGTCCTCACTGAAGAAAGGAGTCTTCTTGATGTGACTCTCGGCTGTTTTGTGACATATCAGAAGCTGTCATTGTAAAAGCGGCTGAGCAAACGAGAACAAACTGACCACATTCTCTCTGAACCACATATGTTCCCGAAATGTCCTTCCTCATCATCAGACTTTCGTCGCGAAAGTCTGACTCAAATGTCAGAGACAGCAGTAGATCCATGCCAGCTGTTGCCACTGCTTCTTCTTCTCCAAGATTAACGAGGGCGCAGATGGTGACCAAGCCTTCAAAATTGTCGAGGGTCTCCCCCGGCAACCTCGCCTTTCTGCCTCCACCTTGACGCGAAAGCCACGTCGAATCGAAACCTCTGAGCCTGGACTTATCCTCCTCGTCGATTTGAGACCAGAACGGATGGCAGATTTCACAAGCATCCAGCGCCGATGACTCGAGGCTCGCAATCGATTCGTGATGGGCCAGCAGGACGTGCGGTTCCGTGGCATCGCGGTCGCTCTGCACCCAACCTTTGCGATGGTAGAGTGCGTCGATGCAAACTTGGCATATCATGATCACGAGTGACTTTGTGCTTGTGACCGGATCTCGTTCAATGATCCGTTGGCTTGCTTCCTTCTGTCGTCGCGGGAAAGAGGGAGTTGAGATTGCTGAAGCTGCCTTCGGATCTGAGTCCAACTTGCTGCGGCTGAATCTCAGCTCATATGCAAGTTGTTGCGGGTAACGAATCAAGTGTAGAGGAACGACAAGCAGCTCAATGGATATATCCTGTTTGATAGTGATGATATGCGGCACCTATTGCTGTCTTATTGGTCAGCAACCGTCAGGTATGTCGCAAAACAACCATCTTCTACCAAAAGAACGACCGTAGAAGTAAACCGTCTGCCTTCCGTCAACTCGTAGCAGACACAGCAATGAAAGAAGTAGGGGCCCTAGACAAGTAAAGAATGTAGTTTCAAATACGCTTGATTTATGGGCGCGCTCATAGAGGATAGTTTCGCGGATATCCACGATGGTCCACGGGCTTCTTCACGCTCAATGAAACGTCAGAGTTCACCAACAGCATGTTGTCTAGAACGCAGTCAATTTTCCCTCTGTCTTTTTTTTCTTTTTAGCTAATCTGCCGATCGAATCTATCAAAAAAGCCCTCAATCTCTCTCGTCCGCACAACAGCATCCCCGAGCGTAGGCCATCTCCCTTCCTCGCCAACATCTCCCCTACCGCCCTCAACCCAAGCGGCGTATCTCTCATAAACTTCGCCCACATTCCTCGCCCGAACCGGCAATTCCTTCTGCCAGTCCTCCCACGCCCAGTTCACCTCCTCCACGACGTCCCTCTCGTGATCATGCACCCGAATCACAATCGGCTCATCATACGAGTCCGAATGCAGGTACGGCCCCGCCGGACTCTCAACCTCGACCTCACCCTTCTCCCCGACGATCCGCCACACGAAAGCAGGCCGTCCCTTGAATGGCGTGCCATTCCTGAACCGCACCGCCAAGGTCGCCCCGCGAACTGTGTTTCGGCCCTCGATCGCTCCGTGAAGGGCAATGAAGTCAGGCACGTCGGATCTGACCCGACGCTCCTCTTCGCCCTCACCAAGCACCCTGATATCGGGACGCTGAATCTGCATCCTGCTCTCAACCCGGCCGTCAAACTCGCCAAGAACGTGGTGGACGTAGTCAATCATGTGCGCAAACGCAATCGTGACCGGGTTGCCCCCAATCTTCCTCTCGGCAAAATACGCCAATCCCCCAGGCAACTCGTCCCGGGCCAACAGGTTCCCGTACGCCTCGACATCGCTCCCGAGAACCCTCCCAACCCGCCCAGAATCAACAACCTCCTTGATCCTGAGCACGACCCTCGCAACCCGCCCCTGCAGCCCGATGATGCTGTCGTCCCTACCAGACGCGGCCGCCAATGCGGCGAGCTCCTCCGAGGTCTCGAGTCCCTCCGTGAGCGGCCACTCGACGTACACCGCCTTTCTTGCCCTGAGAGACGGGGTCACGAGGGCAGAGTGCGTGTCGACGCGGGTGTTGCACACTACGAGATCCACGTCCGGATCTTGCGCCAGCGCTTCCGGGTCGCCGTACGTCCTCACCTTGCCGGGAAGACCAAAGTGCGAGCGGGCTGCTTCGGCGGCTTTGACGCTGGAATTGAGCAGTGCGACGATTTCGTAGTGTTGTCGGCCGCGGGGGGAGAGGAGGTAGGGGAGGTGGGCTTCGGATGCCCAGGACGTCTTTGCGCTGGCGGAGAGGCCGATCAGGGCGACGCGGATGGGCGGCATGGCGATTCGAGGCTGCAATAAACCGAGTCGATTGAATGTGAATGAAGTGTATCTCAATTGCATCAATTACACACAAAATTGATATCTCTTGCAACCCGACGTTCCTTATATTCAACGCTAGCGGGTTTCATATTCCGCCTCACTCTCTGTCTTGCGAAACGCATGTCCGGCGAAACACCATTCAGACCCTGTGCGCTAGCCCATTATAAATCAAAGATCACCATTCAGAATACTCACAGGACCATTTGTCATATAATAAGCCACCTGTCAGCAACTGCGGCGTTTGAGCTGATGTTTTCGACTAGGGGGACATCATCGCGCATCATCCGGCCAGAGTGGGGCCTTCCGTCTCATTAAGCGACCGGACCCGGAGTCGGTGCGCAGTGGACCGGTCGGCGGACGGTATCCACACCTCCGTCCGTCCCAAATCGCCGTCACCCGGCACGGTCCGGAAACCCAGCTGCCAACAACCGCATCTTGGAACCAGATCCCCACCCCGCCTCCCACCCATCGCCGATCATCTAAGATGCCCAAACGACCCCGCGCAGCCTCGATCAAGATACGAAACGGCAGTCCGGAAATAGAATCGAGTCTCGGATCCTTGACTCACCTCAACTGGTGCGTGACACTCCTCCCCTCTTCCCTCAGACGAAGAAGCCCGACGGCCAGCACACACACACACACATACACACACATGAGGCGCATCACGGACAGCTGTAACATGCACGCTCCCGTCCACCTCCCGTCTCCGGGTCGCCACAACTCCCGCATCCGCGTCCGCATCTCCCTCACATCTCACATTTTCTCCTGACTTCTTCCACTTCCCAAGCAAGTCCTTTGCCCCCCCCCTCCCCCGTCCGCAAGGTCCGTCCCGAGGTCCGATTCTCTCTCCTCACCCGGGACGGGACACTGTCCCTCGGGTTCCCATCTCAAGCCGTCTCCCCCCTCGCGGCGACGTGCATACGACGCACAAAGCCAGTCTCATCCAAACAACCAGACCACCCCCCCCCCACACACATCCCATCCATCTCCCATCCCACCATCTCACTTCAGCACCTTAGCTCCGCTGCACCTACCCACCGGCCCCTCATCCCACCCTTCCCCTCCCGAGCGCGGCCGGCAAGCGAATCCCCCCTCCCCCTCTCCCAACCTCCGTCTAGCTTACGCCGTGAGTACATACCTAGGTACCTACCTACCTCACCCAACCCTGCGCCACCACCATGCACGAGCGGCAGACGCCATCACCACCAACGGAGAAATAACAGGATTGAAACAACCAGGGAAAGAAAAGAAAGAAAAAAGGCAACCTGCAGCAAAGCCTTACCACTCCTCAGACCTTCACATATTCCAGCGAGGATCACGGCGACCCGCATCTGAAACACAACGTGGCGCCGAACCTCCTTCCTCCCCATCAATAACCTCCGATTTTGCATGACCTCGAAAGCCCGATCTATTTCAGTTCTCCCCTCCCCAATCGTCTACTTGCCGTACCCCCGCTGCAGATGATTCTGACGGACGGGCAACGAGCAGCACCCTGCAATGCGCGCGCACGCTTGTCAGCGGCAGATGAGAAGAGGGCCGGCCGGCGGGTTTCAATGAGAAGCAGACCGGGGGGTCCGATGTTGTGGCGGATGACCTGGGTGAGTGAGTGGGTGGCGGGCTGAAAAGAGCCGCGACGCCCCGGGCAAAATGTCAACGTCGCATCCGGCGCGATCGCGACGCGACGAGGCCGGGTGAGGGGTTGGGAGGCCAGGGGAGCCGGGATGTCGTGTTTCCCCAACCGCGAAGCGCTGACCAAGCTCGCGCCGGTCATCATCATACGAGGTGCGAGACAAGAGATGGTGTGCGAGAGGAGAACCACTTACGAAGGAATGTTCACACGAGGAAGCGCCGGATGGATGATATTCAAGTAGGTTTATTCAAGCCATTTCAATGGCAGGCTACCTCTCAACACTCACGGCGCAGGGCCGGAGGCTGTGTCCAAAGCGGGCACAGCTGAGCTCTTCCGCCCCTGATGGCCAGAAGAGCTCTGGCAGAAAAAAACAACTCTGTACAAGATGGCCGGGCTCGGTCCTACCGTAGCACCAGGCCTCGCTCCTGTGATACGCCCCAAGTAAATCCACAAAACATCAGGCAGCCACTATCCCGTGGGCCTAGGTCTGTAACTCCGGTGTGATTTTCCCAAGTCTATGATCATTTTGTCCTCCCATTTTTGTTGTTTTTTGAACACCTCCTTCCAGTGGCTCCACATGTCCTCCCGGTGATTTGGAAAGTATTTACAGGCTCCCAGCGTCGCCAGGGACGCTTCGCTGTTCGAGACAGTCAGGATTTTAGACAATAGACAAAAGACAATAAGATTTGTCGGCGGTCCAGCTAGGGACCTTTCTAGTTGAAGAAAAGATTGTGAAAGCAATGGCGCAATTCGTGAGATGTCGTAAGAAACATGGCCAGCTTTGGGCGTGTTGGTCAAGGAGTGACGTTGGTGGGGTATCTCGTGAAGAACAAGTTGGAAGAAAATGGTAAGGATCGCCGACGTCAGCGATCTGTGATCGTCATCGTTGTTTCGTGGGCATTAGTCGTAACGGTAGATCTTTTGAGCCCCCGGGCTCGCGTCTGAAGTGCCCAGCTCCAGATTCTGTATTTGACCAAGGCTCCAGCCGGGGTTGATTCACCTGCGTAGGCCGACTTTCCCAGCCAAGCTCCGCCAGAATCGAGTGCTCTTGCGCTCCTCACTTCTGGCGCGGATCATCTTTGTGTCACGCTCCATGGGTCCGACAATGTCCTCGTCACCGCGTTCGGGGAACTTGCCCTCGGCGTCGACAAGTCGTGGGATGGCAGTGGGGAGGCCATCCTCTAGGCGCCGCCATTGCTCGTTGGCAAAGACGTCGTCGTTGGCTGGACGGCGCAGAATAGCCGAACCACCGCTGCCAGCACGAACGCGGCCGCGGCTGCGGCTGCGGGAGACTTCGGGGCGCTGAGCGCTGACCTTGCTGGCGGCGAGTATGCGTTCCATTGTTTGCTCGTGGAAGGCGCGCCAGCTCTTTTCAATTTCAGCCCACTTTGCCTCGGTGAGTGCGTAGATCTTTGAGGTCTCGCCATAGTTCTCACCCGTGCGCACAAGATGCTTGGTATAGTTGACGCGCGCAGCTTCCCAGTCGGCGCGGAGAAGCCGAAGCGTTTCCATATTGGCCTCGTCAGGCTCGTATGGTTGCGGGGCAATGCTGAAGTTTGCATGCCCAAGGCGATCTGACCATTCATCGTGGTCTTGCAGGATCGATGGGTAGCCTAGAGGAAGCTCCTGACTCGACTGTCCATGGCGGAAGGATGAGACCGAGGGCCTCGTACTGAGCGAAGGCGTGACAATGTGAGCCAGAGATTGGGTCGAGGGAACCTCCATGGAGAGAATCGTAGGCGCAACAGTAGGGGACTGCAGAGGACTGGGTTGAGGCGCTTCGGTTGGAGGCGTAGTGAGGAGAGGGGGCAGCAGAGGCGTCGCTGCCAGGGAGCGGTCGCGTTCGATGCTGTCCCTCTCGTTGTTGGCCTTTTCAATATCAATCGGCGCAGGTCCATCCACGCTCTCGGAACTCTCCCAAAAAGACGTGGCCGGCGTGGGAATCGGTGGCTCACTGATCTGCCGGGAGGGACCAGAAAGGGATGATGATCGGCTCGACGCAGCTCGGGACACAAAGTGCGCAGTCTCGAAAGTCAGCTCGGTCGTTGGCGAGGCTGTCAATTGTGACCGCTTCGTCGACTTCCATCGCGACAGCTGAGGAAAGCGTGTTCCGATGCGCGTGGCTAGCCCAGAGAATGGCGACTCGGTGCCACTAGTTTTCCTCTCCAAAGTTGGCGAGTAGTCTGTATCGCTTGCGAATCCAACATCATAGTCAATGTCGAAGCCGGCAGGGTACACGCTGTGGAGCGTTTCGGAGCTCTCGTGGTGGATGCATGGTTCATCGCCTTCGTGTCTGTTAGCGCGTTCGTTTGCCACACATTGCCCGGCAGCAAGCAACTTACACAAGCAGTTATAGAGGTCAAATGGTTCAGCCAAGATGGTGCTCTCGTCGAGCTCATCCCGTTCGAAAGGCTCCTCTTGCACATCAGGGAGCGGCCGCTTGGAAGACTTGGAGTGAGAGGTTGAGGTGGGTGATGACGGGCTTTCGGTGCAGCATGTGGGAGGGAGATCGATTGAGGAAGTCGAGCTGGAGTAACGGAGGTGTCCGCGCGTGGAGAAAGTGGGCGTGACAGGAGAAGCGACGTCGGATGACGACGAGTTTGTCGTGTAGTAAACGTACTGGTGATCCATGTCGCCGTCTGCAAGATCGGGCTGCTGTTCTTCGAGTTTGCGGCGTTCCTCTACGAGCTGTGGCAGCAACAAAGGCTTGAGCTTGGGCGACATTGTGTCTGCCTCAGCCTTGGGCTGCTCTGCCTGGGCAGGGAGGTGGTTGTGGTGAGAGTGTGCGGTGGTCACGGTGATTGTTGTTGGTGTTGTTGTTGGAGCAATGGGTGGCAATTGTCGAAGGTCTGTGGCGGCGATTGGGGAAGACCCAGCAAATATGACGATATTGGGGCCGCTGTGTGTTGTTGCAGCTTGGCGAGCGTGGTGGGGTAGGCGGAGGATTAGAAAATAGATACTGCGGTGACGGCGAGATCGGCTAGGGACGTCGTGCTAGGTTTTTAGTCTTTTGTCTTGCCAGGCACGCATCCGCGCAGGAGTTGTCGTTGAAGTCGTGTAAGGTTGGCGTCGTCGACGTTTGAGTGTGGTTGTTGGTCGTGAACGGCTGTAAGTGCTGCCAGTCGGGGGATATGTACCGTGTCGTTGTCGAAGCTACTTGAGATGTGCTATTGTGTCGACAATTCTCTACCTCGACATTCTCAATGTTTTTCCGACCCTTTTCCTCCAGGTGTAGGTAGTGCTGTGTTGTTTCAAGCTTCAACCCTCATGCGGTGATGGTGGTCGTGACCAGTGGCGGGACGGGATAGTTGCAAGAATTCCCTGGTCGTCTCCAATGAAGCCCTTCAGGTGTTTGAAGCGGCCGTTTGCCTCTGGCGGTGACTCGTCCCACGTGTACGATTCGGGGCAGGGTACCTCGGTTTGGGTCGCGGTGGTTGGGCGCGAGTGTGCTGGTACTGGGGGGCCAGCAGGAATATGTATATGCGTCCGTTGTTGTTCCCTCAGTGCAGAAGCCTCCTCTTCCAATCAAACGGGGTGACGCCGGACCCAATGCGACATGCGACTTGATAGCTCCGGGCCTCGCTGCAGGACAGACACGTGAGGGGAATGACAGCGGTTGACGGGGTGCGGTGCGGTGCGGTGCGGTGCGGTGCGGTGCGGAGACGCAGGGCAGTTGGCGGCGGAGGGCAAGATTCCAGAGCGGCGCGAGGCGGTCGACGATATATGAAACGTGGTGGTTGCTGGGTTGGACGACAGCGGGAAAGTCGAGCGACTGCTTCTGGCGGATGGCGACGTATGGCCGGGAATGCAGCTGTAAGAGAAGAGACGAGAGACGGGACAGGACGAAGAAGGGTTCCCAGGTGGTTTTGCAGCACAGGGAGGGTGGGCGAGGAAAATGTATGGATGGGGGCCGGCGCAAGGTGCAAAGGCAGGTAGGGTAGGTGGGCAGGGGTGTGGAAGCCGACGAGGACGAGGGGCGTGTGCGAGCCGAGTTGACCAGGGCAGACACCGAGCGAACTGCGCGGGCAGTGGTGAGTGGGCAGTGGCAGTGGGCAACCGGCGGGCAGGGCAGGGGGGCGTGGACGGACCGGGGGTGTGTGGAAAGAGCGGCCGGGAGCTAGGATGGAAAGGCTTGGTGGGAAACCTTGCTAAAAACCCAACCTAGCGAAGCTAACTTTTGGGGGGGAAGGCAGAATGGAGAATGGGACTGCCCATGCCGCCATGGCAGCAGATTGGTAAGGAAGGGAAGGAACGGGCGAGGGTTCATAGTGCGGTGCAGCTTCCACTTGAGAGCTGGGATGGAAAGCAGTGCAGTACGTACCGCCTTCCTTCCATCCTTCCTTGAGGAAGGTATACAAAGACCAAGTACTTACCTAGGTAGAGCGAGGCAAGGCAAGGCAAGGCAAGGCAAGGCAAGAGCAGCAGCAGCAGACGCAACTGCGATGAGGTGCGTCCCAGTCCAGAAGTACCTTTGTACCCAGGTATCCCCCAAGCCCACAACACAGACGGATCAAAAAGAGAAAGAACAAGAGAGCCCACACTCGCTCGGCAAGAGCAGGCGAGAAAGAAAGACCAGCAACGATGCCGAGGCCGAAGAGGCGGAGCGCGACGACGGGGGGCAAAGACAGGGAGGAACAAGGACCACAGCCAGCGGGGGCAACGGACGACGTAGGAGACTGGGAGTCATTCAGCCCTCCGCCAGTCGCTTCAGTCATTGTCGTTGTCGGTCAACCACAAGTCAACCAACAACAAGTCATTGAGTGAACTCTGTATGTACAGATGCTGTTGCTGCTGCCACTGCCGCTGCGCTGCGTCTCCTCTGCCGGGGAGACGCGGAACAGCTGCAACTGGGCCCTTGCTTTTGCACTGGCGCAAGCCTCTCTTGTTTGTTTTTTCTTTGTTTAGCCCAGCCGGAAACCGTCCCCCACTCCTGGTTCGCCTCGGCCGTCTCAGAAGCAAAGAAGCAAAGAAGCAAAAAGGCCCCTTCTCTTTATTTTGGCCCTTGGTGCTCCGCGAACAATAAGCTTGCCCGACATCCGTCCTAAGCCCAAGACAGCTTAAACCGGTCCTTCTGGTCCGTGTCCGCCGCCGACCAAGCGTGGGCGCAGTGTGGAGGAGAGTGGAGGGGCCCCTCCATGTCTCCCGTCTGTCGTCGAGTGGGAGTCTTTCTGCCTCGGTGGCTCGTCTGTCGTCTGGGTCTCCGGGTCTCCAAGTCTCCAGGTCGGTACACTTACGCTAGCTCTCTGCCGAGGGGAACGGGCCCAAGACCACTCTGGGTTTGCGCGGTGTGATGTGCCGGAGCCACGTTCGCTTGTCCATGCCCGGCGTCCCGTCTGTTTTTCGAACGCTCATGTGGACGGTGATGGGACGAGGTCGTAGTCATTCTCGTGCCCATGGGAGCTCAGAAATCACGTCAAAGACAGCAGACGCCGTTGTCTTTCCCTGGGGCTGACGCCGATTCCGAACTTCGAGACACCGGCGGAACAGAGCAAGACAGCATGGCTGCGTTGTCTTTGACGTGTCGTGGGGTTGTCGGCTCAACCTACTGTTTGAAAACGAGCCAGCCTGACTCCGCGACGGGAGGGAGGCGATTCGCAAGCCATCTGGTGTGCGTCACTGCTCTGGCAACGACACGGCAGAACGCGGTGCGCGGTGCCAGGCGCTAGGCGTCTGCTGCTGCTGTTCCCTGTTGATGAACCTTCAAGTACGTACCTCTGTAGATAGGTAGTGTAGATGCTTTCTTACCTTACATTACCTACCCAATACCTTACCTACATCACGCTGCGTATCTTGGATGCAAGGCAGGCAGTGTGTTGCCCTATGGCGCGCCGTCCCAGTTGCAGCCAGCAGCCCAAGCGCAGAGCAAGCAGCATGATGCCAACGGCAGGTATTCTTAGCCGGCAAATCACCCGTCCATTTGGGTCGCCAGCAGCCAACCGTTTGTGTCTCTGCAAGGCGAGACAAGACGAAGACGGCAGAGGTGCTGGACGGTTTCCAGTGTCCTGTTTCCAGTTTCCAGTTTCCAGTTTCCAGCAGCAGCCCAACGGCACCGCTGGTGCAGCGGAGCGAGTGGGCAGCGGCAGCAAGGAAGGTGCAAGGGCACCGCTTATGGAAGGCTGTGGGGACTGGAGCGGGGCAGGGTTCAGGGCTCCACCCTTCACCCCGGTCCACGTCCTGATCCTGGGCAGTCGTGGCCCTCAGGTTCTGTCCCCATCTTGTCTTCCGTCCGCCGTCCGCCAGCGCCTGCCACCTGCCCCCGGTCTGGCCAGGTCTGGTCAGGTCAGCCTGTTGCCGTCCAGTCCATCCATTGCAGAAGGGGAAGGCACGGGAGCCTCAACCCGTCCGTTCGTTCGTCACTTGCCTCTTGCCTCAGGTATTCACTTCGCTGCCAGTCATCGTCCGGATCCTTCTCTTCCTCTGCCTTCTCCGCTCGCCTCCTCCCTCTTTTCTCACTCCGCCGTTCTTCATCACCGCCATCTGCACCAACCCGTCGTCGCTGGCATCGGTATCGGCCCTCTCCGTCTCGCCTCCGCCCTTCTCCTCGCACTGCCTCTTCTTCTCCGTGGACGCTAATCCGAAATTCGTTTCGTTTCCCTCTGTCGCCAGGGATCACAGCTCGGCCGGCTCCTTGCCCTCTTCTGCTCTCTCTCTCTCTCTCTCTTTCTCCCTTGCACCCAGGCTGCAGACGGACCGGGGTGCCAGGGTCGGGTTCAACGTTTTTCTCTCTGCTTTGACCGGGGCGACAAAAGCGGCCAAGCGCCTTCCCCTCCCTTGTGTTTTTCTGCCTCATCCCTGCTCGGATTGCGATCCCCGTGGGCCGTCGCCGCCAGGCTCCTCGGGAGACGTTCGCCAGTCGCCAGCCACTGACAACAGAGCCGACAGCGAGCTCCTCCAGCATCCGTCTCCGCCAGCGGCCACCAGCCTTGGGCGACGTGCCGTGATCCGCCCACGGTGTACGTACCGCACCGCATGTTGTGCTGGGTCGCTGGGTGTTCTGGGCTGGTCTGCTCTCCACCTCAATGGACCTCGCTCTGCCGGTTCTGGGTCCGGCTCCAAGAGCCCGGTGGACATGACAGCTGGTGACGGATCTGCGCGCGACGTGCTTGGGCGGAATACCATGCATAACTTATGCACCAAGTTCCAGTCGTTGAGTCCCAGAAGACGCGGCCTCGTTTTGCTGGCACCGATGACGGATTGAACGAGTCCACTGCCGCCGGGGTTCCTCTCCACTGAACGGTACGCTCCGTCCACCATGCGAACAGGCGGTCTTGTCGGCAGGCTCGAGACCGAACGAACCGTCACTCGCCTGGGACTCCTGGTGAGCACACGGAGTGGTCAGCAAAACTCAGTGCCATGCCATCCGACAAATCGGACCAGCAACGGACGACGCGGAAGGTAATATTTGGTCTCGACCTGACTCGGCCGTCCCAAATTCCAAGTGGTCGAAGCCGCGGCGATTTGATCCAGGTGCCAGAATGAGTCCCAGGTTTTCGGTCACTTTTCCCACCGTTTGCTTGGCTACTGAGCCCACCGGGAACAAGGTTCGGTTTGCTTCCCCGGCCAGTAGGAAAGGTTGACGGCTCGCTAACGGGGAGCTCCACAGCTTCAGAGCACTTCGACAGAAACCGTTCGGCAGCGCAACATTACAACGGCGACCCTAATTCGCTGCTGTCGGCCCTCTACCACGCCTATGACAGCAGCAAGTTCCAAAACCCCATGACAGCCTTCATTGGCTGGTTAAGTCCCTTCTGCGGCGACGTCAGCCTTGAAAGTTTTGGGCCACAAGGGGAAGTGCTGGCGGGGAGGAGAGGGGAGGGAAAAAAAGAGAGAGGCTGGCTTGAAGCTAACAACCTTGGACCTTGGAACTGTCGGCTGGAGCTATTATCTGTTAGCTCTTTTTCGGCCTTGCCTTGTTAACCCCATCACAAGCCGCAAAGCCCCGGCGGCCCCTCATTCCGCTTTCGGCTTCTGAGTCCCCCAGTCTGCTTTGCCCTCGCTGTCGCTGGAGTCCCGCCGTTGTTGTCGTTGTAGTGTACACTGCGCCGACGAGGCTCGTTCCAGGTTGGTGGGCAACGCAACGTTGTGGCGTGGGGAGCAGGGAGGATGGCCTCCTCCTTCCTGCTGAGGAATGGTTGCCGGTCCCAGTGGATGGGTGCCGGTGGAATGGCATGGAACAACACGATGGGAATTTGGGGGCCGCATCTCTGAGCTAGGTACTACGCAGTAGGTGACAACTGACACCGAGGGAAAAGACATTGACGCCAATGGAGTTGACCGTCAACCTGGACCACCAACTCCGACTTTTGCATGTGCCATTGCATGCAGACAAGTCTTCAGCAGCACCCAGGCCCCAATTTGGAGGTCTTCAGAGACAGTCTATCGCCGATTAACCCCGCTGGAGCACCTTCCGCTGTCGGGCATGCACCAACATCCAAGGAGCCTGGGCCTTCTAACGAACAGGGCAGCTCACAACAAGAGCTTGCGGATATGGAGCTGATCAGCAGATGCGCTGAGCAATGAGTGGAATCTCGATGGTAGCTGCCAGGGTCGCGGTCGCAAGCGAGTCCAGCCTGCGGTGGAATGACGACTTTCGGCGCGGTCAAGGTGAACCCGGCCATTCACCGTCCGTCAGCAGAGCAATCCCAATTGACAAATTGCGTGCGGTTATGTGCCCCAGGATTACGGCCACTGCACTCTCAGGGACACCCATCACAAGAGAATGATGCTCCATCCCTGCGCTCGGGGATTGGGGTTTATCGGCAGAGGCTATCACCACGATGCTTCGCTGCGATGTCGCTGAGCGGCTCGGGATAGAAGGCCGTCCGCCGCCCCGGAAGCTCAGTTTGAGCAGATGTGGGGGGAAAGAGGTGAAGTGGCCGTCGGCGTGTAGGTCAATGCATCACAACAAACACCGTCACTGTCTGGCCTCTGTTTATTTTTCCGCGGTTGTCATAACAGAGCAACAGAGACACGGCACGTCTACGGCAGACGCACTGTGAGGAGAGAAACGAAGTACTTACTTGCCGATCGCGAATGGGGTATGTCCTCCGTACCCACGATGTCAATGCTCGCTTTTGCGCCCTCTCTCGAACCCCAGGGCTTGATGAATCAGACAACGTCCTCAGAGTTTTCGGACCCGAATGACTAAGGAGCCCTTGGCTGCGTCATCCGCACCCACAGTCTGTCCACAGCCGTCTCTGCCCAGCACAGAATTTTTTTCACATCCCTTCGATCTCCAGTTCCACGCATCCTCCGACGGACAGCTCCTGGCGGCTCCATCGTGGCATCGCGTGCCTTCCCTCGTCAGTTCTGTTTGACAAGTCCCCAGTCAAAAAAGAAAATGTCTTGGATAATTGACTGATTCCCCTCCTTGGATGGAGTCATGGCGCTACTAATCAACGGCGAAACGCCGACTCAGCGCTTCTGCCTTTCTCGAAACCGCTTTACGCTGAGCAACCTCTTCACCCGCGACCGCAAGACACCCTCGGCGCTTCGCTACCTATTTGCCAAGCCCGGCCCAGCCCAATCGCCAGGGGCGCCACAGCCCTACTGAGCCGCCGCTGTGGTGTTCCAAGGCCCTTTGCTGCATTGCCACCTCAAGATCCGATGACCCCGGCGCCTTTGTGGCACCGCCAGCGAAACGCCGGCACCATTTACTCCAGCAACGAGGCGCCACCTCTCGGGCTGACATATTGAATGGAGCTTGACTGACTCTGCTACTACTGGGCTGAGCTCTCGGAGCTGTATCCCCAATCGCACTCCAGGCTCAAAATCTCTCTGGCAATGATACGTTGCTAAGAACATACTTCGACCACAGGAAAGGCACTTCCCTGTCCCAGCGCGGAGTTTCGACCCAGTCAGTCAGGGACAGGCCATGTTCGCCATTCCCTTCTGTCCGTCACTTTGACTCTACCCAAGCCCGTCTATGGACGGGCTCGGTGCCACAGCCAAAGTCTGACAATGCGCAGAATACTTGGCCTCTGGCTCTTCTCCTCCCACGCTCCTATCACCAAAAGGGCGCACACTGGACTACCGTCAACCGGCAACGTGCCGTATTAACCTGTTCATCTTGTCAAACTGTTGCCGTCCGGGGCGCAAATGAACTGATGCTCGCTTTGTAGGCAGCTGTGTCAGTGTTTAGAAAGGCCAATGCAGGCCTCTAAATCGCAGCAACCGCAAGATCAGATTGGGTGTCCGAAGCCTGTGTTTTCCCACGTGTCGGACATTATCCACTTCGGCTTCACGGGGTCGGGTCCTCCACACAAGCAACTCGTGCTGGCGGGACAGTGCCTCTTTCCCCAGCTTTTCTTCTGTCTCATTATTGCTTGCTCAATATTTCGTAACGCATGTGACACGGATTTGTGGTACAGATTGATTCAGCGATTTCTTGTTCACGTCTCACGAGACATGTAGGGAAAGGGCTCGATTCTCACCGGCGAAGAGGCGGCGACGACCGGTTACGCCTCGGGCAGGTCGGCTCGCCTTTCCTTTCTGTTCCGACTCTGCCGTCCGTCCGATTCTCGAGTCTGGTCGGAGACCGGTGACACCGCACCTGTATCACGTTTAAGAGGCGGGCCACCGGCGCAGAAAGCCGTCAACTTTAACCGCTACCTCTGTCTCCGGAAATGCTATGGGGACAAGCATCAGACCAGTCGCGTTGTCAACTTGTCCCGTCTCACTCTGTACTTCCTGGGCAATCACCAGCTGTACTAACATCATGATAAGGGCGTGACGGTCTACTTGATGCCACCATCTGCTGTGCTGCTGTCCGGCTTTAGCTAGGTCATCAAATTGTCATGGAGCTAGAGGGCACCACTCTGTCGACATTCACCCGCCAGTTTTCTTTTCTCGCCGTCCTATGACACAGCCGCGACGCCACATTCTCATCTAACCCACGGCTGGTACACTCCATCTGCTTCTTGGGGATCGGGTCAAGGTCCCAGACCACATGTCTCAACTTCATTGCACAACGGGAATTTCCCGTGCTGACAGGTTTATCGCCTTGCAGACTGAAGCTGCAAGAACCTGCTTGCAATCACAAACCGGGCATTTGGGAGTTCTTTTTGCATCAACGGGCCTCCAGGTACCCTTTCGGGTGTCTTTTGCGAATCAATCCCAGCCTGCCCCGAAATTTTCTCATTACTGTGCCGTAGCACATCGAATGGTTTTTCCTCCCGGATCACTTCATCTGGGCCGGCCGGTGGAATACGGAGTGGGGAAGTGATCCTTCCCTGCTGCAGCGGGACAGGCATCTCGACATGCCGAGATTGAGTTCTCAAGGCCGGTCTCCCGCCAGCAGCAGGCTTTGTTGATCAAGCAAGATGGTATGGGAGAATCCATCAGCGAAATCGGGCGTGCATTCAATGGCCCAACCGGATCTAATGACCATGACTGCCGCTCGATCTGTTGAGATGTGATCATAGCAGGATCACGATGGAGCCGTCTTTTGCGGGTCAATACATCACTCCACTCTTCTATTTCCGTTGGTTTGTGTCCGGATTCTGGCGTCCAAGGCAGCGGTCTCGTCTGCCACTGGCATTGGCGACCGGCGCAAACTTGTCGTCACTTTAAGCGACAGTCATTCATCAACTATTGAACTTTCCTTGGCACTTTTGTTGCTGCCAGGCACAGGAGGAGAAATTGCATGTAAAAGCCCCAGAATCTCACCGAGTCGACCAGGGCTCGACACCCACTTTGGCTTCGAGCGAACATTTGCGGTCCCAATTTGCGTCTGACTGGCGCAAGATCGCGCGCGGGAGATGGTGTGAAGCGTCACTGGCCTTCCCACCTGTTGAGTCGATTCGCCCCTGCTCGACTTTTCGCCCTGGATGAGTTTTTTTCTGTCTTGTGTGCCTTGCATTAGGCTGGCCTTGGTGGAGGGTTGCAACAGCACTCCATTCGCCGGGGCTCGATGGCAAATGCAAAGAAGACGGAAGCGAGAGGGCAGAGACGGGTGACGGGGACTATCCGCAGGCTGGCCGCGCGTTGGAGCTTCCGCGAAAGCTTGCTGAAGCTCTCCTGCACAGAGCCAGGTCCAGTTCTGGCGACACGGTTGCATTGAGGGCAATGGACGACAGCCAGGGCTGCCACGCAGCGCGAATGTTGCTTACTCGCATGTGAAGTCGCAAGCGCCTCGGGACCCTTGCCAATGACGCTGGCCAGGAGCGAGCCGCGATGATTCTGACGAGATCCTGACAGGACTCTGCCCGAAGACGGTCATGGCCCTGGTTTGGCTAGCACCTGCGGCGGCTTCGGACCGGTCTCGACTCGGGCAAAAAATCGTACACTTGCTGCTTATGACAGTTGATCGTCGCCGATGGAAAAAAAAAAGTCTGCATGCGGCAGGGCCATTCTCAAGTCATCGGCCAGCGGCAGCCACAAGCCAGCCCAGCAGTCCGTCAAGCGGCAAGCGACAAGCAGCAAGCCACGTCGGTTCTCGATTCCCAACAGAAAAATGTCAAAATTTCTCCGGTGCCGACGGTGCCCGAGGTTAATGACCCTGTGGCGGCGGCCTGCTTCTATCTTTGGGTCAAGGATGATGGCCACGAGGGAGATGGCGTCCGATCGCAAGCCTCCCGTCGAGGCGGTTTGAGGTTTGTCCGTCTCTATTCGAAACCCGGATGAGGAGAGGTCGCAGTCGCTCGCCATCTTCCACCGCCGAAATCCAGTCTTTGGTACGGATACTGTGCTTGAAAGAAATCTCGCCAATCTACACAAGGTATCAGGACGCCGGCAGAAACAGGCGGAGTAGACAATGATGACGCCCTTTCTGGATATGGCTTTTTGATGCCTCTCTTGGCGGCACAGGACGGTTGTTTCGGCTAGCTCAGGCCACCCTAAGAACGGAACGGCAAGATTCGCCCGCTGCTCGTGCGCTTGTTGCTGTGTCTTGGTTGCCATGGTCATGCCTGCTTGCGGCCAAGCCATCTCGATGGTGCGGCATAGCATCTGGGGAGAATTGTTCTTCGGTCGCCGCACGACGCTCGAGGCACCAGCGCCAGCCTGCATCATCATCTCGGTGCGTGGGAGTTTCCAAAAGAGGAAACAGGCTGCAACATGGCCGCAAATAGATGTCGCACTCTCAGGAAGACTCCCCCGCGACGATGGACCAATTTCCGACTCCCTGCATCAGGGTTCCGCGATTCTGGACTGACTGTCTGGCCTTTTTGGAATATTGAATTTCATCCCTTCAAAGTCAACTGATCTGATGTTCGTATTGCCGGTTGGTGGCCGCAAAGCTGAACTTCCACCTACCCATACTGTTGGGCTGCGAAGTCAAAGTCAATGCGGAACACGAAGGGCACTTTACTTGGACTTTTTTCGGACTTGATCATCAAGGGAGAAGGACTTTTTCCTCCGCGAAGTCGCGAACAGCCGAAGACGCACGTGTCTCGTCAATTTACCCACCCGCAGTACCTCGTGGCAGCTTGGACTGGCGCCAGGGCTTCTCGGTCCCGAGAAATGCTGGATGTGATGCAAGGGCTCGGCGCCACAAAGGTCTAAGGCCGTGATCGCCCGTCAACCCGCGATAAGGACCTTGTTGCAGTGTTCTATTTGGCGATGATGTGCTCGCGGCGAGCCACCAAACCCCAGAATCGATCTCTCCAATCTCCCCCCAATCTCGGGGTAAGGCGCACTGATGGGGATGACCCCGCGGGAGTTGGGATCACTCGCTGGCTGTGGGCAGAGCCCTGGAGATCGACGTTCGATGAGGCGGCTCCCGAGACTGCGACGTAAAAAGCCTCGTAACCATCCTCACGATGCCATGGTCAGAGTTGCTCTCCCCGAACCACCGGCGCAGCGCATTCGAGATGCACAGCTCTGCGCGGTCCACGCAGTCCGCGGACGGAAGGGATGCCCAACGTCATGTCAGGCGCACAGCTTGCCGAGGTGACGACCTCTCCCGACGTCGTTCACGCGCTGCGTGCCGCCCATCACATCTGTCGAGGGGTCCATTGGGCCACGTGTGCGACCAGCGATTCCCCTGTCCGCTTCCTCTGCGAGCGTAGGATTTACAGGGCTTCGGAGCACGAGCAGACCTTGCGATGTTGAGCCTTGACAGTTGCGCCCGTCTATGGGAGGAACAGGATGAGGTTCAATTTTGTTGGCCGTCCGTTCCATTTTGGGCGGTTCGTCTCTTCTTTGTTCCTTACCCCCGTGGGGGGGGGTGTGTAGGCGCTCGGGTGCATCGCGGTTCGCGGAGGTGGGATCCCGGGGAAGACGGGCTGGTTTCACCAATGAACCTTGCATTTGCGACCGCGACGCCGGGAGAGGTCTTCGCTGCTCTTACGAACTTTTGCGACACTGATGCTTTCGCAGCGCGACTCGAGGAGATTGGATTCGAATGAATGCGAAAAGCGTGACGAGTCTGGACCAACGTCGAGGAGACAATTCCTGGAATTTGTTGGGCGCATCGGGCGTCGAGTCGATCTGCCCGTGTGGCGTCTCCTCATTCGCCGGCCACCGCGAGGCGGCCACGGGAGGGCCGGGGCGCTGTCGGGGATGATCGGGAAAGGCGGGCGGGAGAGCGCTGGCGCAAGACTTAGGCTTTGAGTGACGGTTCGTGACGCTTCATTTGTTGTTGTGATGGGACCATGCATCGCCGCTTGGCCTCGTGGGCATATGCCACGAGGTGAGAACGGTGATTGCTACATTCGGCTTGCATCTGCGCATGCCCTTTGGGGTGGACATCCGGCCGAACGCGGATGCGCGATGCAGGTACCGCGGTGGTGGTAGTGTAGGTCAGTGTGTGTCCTGCACAGCGAGCTGCCGCCTCTCATCTGAAGAGAGAGAGGGCCATGCCGGACCGTTTGCGCACGCGCAATGTGTGGTCGGAGGTAGGTGAGGTGTGTGGCGAGGTGCAGAAGCAGCAGCAGCACCTGGGCCAGGCCTGACCGAGCGCTGAGAGAGAGGCCTCACCGGGACGTTTTGACGGCGTCAAGTCTGCTAGGGCTGCAGAACGGAAGACTGATAAGGGCTTTTCTACTCTTTCTGGTCGACGGTCGACGGTCGTCCGCAGAGGGCCGACCTAAGTCGCGGTGTCATGGCACAGAGACAAGGCTGGCCGCTGTATGCTCGGATCGAGTGATGCAAGAGGCTTTCAGGACGGCCCTGTCATGGCTTTTGTTTTCGTTGTTGAAGGTTGTTGACATTTGGCGGACGCAGCGGAACGTATCCCCCGGTGGCGAGGATGTTGATGTTGTTCCCAGGGACAACCGGAGGCGAGGCTCTGCATGGACTGTTCGTGTTTGCATACGTCTAGTGGCGAGACTTTCTGGAGGCCTCGTAGATGTGAGAACATGGTGCTGACAGGAATTGGTGCCATGGATGGGGAGGAGGCTGAAGGAGGCTGAAAGAGTAGTAGCTTGGAATCGATCGCAGGCAACAGCGCGGAAAGCGGGGTTTTTGCTCTCCGCCGGGGACTAGCAAGCCGTTCATCATATTAAACATCATTCAAAACGGCAACAGACTTGAATGTGACTCATTCTCGTGCGGCACAGCACTGGAGACTCGGTGAAGAGGAGATGAAGGCAAAGTTATAGAAGCCAGCACCTTTTCCCAAGTCGCCATCACAGACAGCAGCGTCAACGCAACAACCATTGAGCCATCATGGCACCCGCCAAGAAAAAGCCCTGCGCTCACCAGGCGCTCTGCGTCGACGCGTCAGAGTACGGCCGTAACACGATCGGCTTCCAGCGCGTCCCGGCCGAGAAACGCATCGCCGCGACGACGCGCGCCGGCCGCGTCGTCGATCCCGGGTCCGGCCCCGCCCCGGCCGCATCCACTTTTCCCGGCCCGCTCGTCCTCCCCGACGACGACCTCGCGCTGAACCCAAAGTATCCCCCGCAGAGCCTGCGGTCCTGGGCCGGCGGCGGGTACCGCAATCCGATCACGCCGGAGCGCAAGACGCTGTACGTCGCCGACATTCCGACGATTGCGGAGGACGCGGCGTTCATGAGGGAGTGGTCCGACCCGGACGTCGAGGGGTATGTCGACCCCAAGGCCGTGCCGAGGACGCTGGAGCACCCCGCGACGGAGGACGTGATGGCGTACCTGAGGGCGTTCTATCACCCGCTCCCCGTGAAGCTTCTCCCGACGCCGTTGCGGTTCGTGAGGTGGGACGCCGGCAACAAGACGGATCATCAGCCGTCAATGGTCGGCCTCGCCACCGGGTCCGACGTCGCCGTGGGCGTCAGGGTCCGGCCGTCCCCGGACGAGATCGCGAGGATGCAGCTCAACCTCAACGACCTCCTCGACACGCTCCTGGGGATCCTGCCCAAGGACGCGTACGCCTCCGTGATGCTGGTCGAGCAGGACCTCTACGAGGACGAGGACGACGACTTCTGCTGCGGGCGGGCGTTCGGCGGCAGCCGCATCTCGGTGGTCTCGTCGTTCCGGTACCGGCCCGTGCTGGACGACATCTTCGGCGTCGAGGCGGAGCACACGTGGCCTGCGTCGCACTGCGCGCGGTACGTCGAGGATGTCTGTCGGGAGAGCGCCGAGACGGAGGGTGGGAGTGGGAAAAAGAGGAAGAGGGGCGGGAGGAGGAGGAGGGCGGCAGCCGTGGCGGCTGATGACGGGTTTGTGGTTGATTTGAAGAAGAAGCCCGGTACGGCGCTGGGCGCGGCCGTGGCTGCGTCGAAGAGGGTGCTTGTGCCGAGGACGGCGGAGGGTCAGCGGGGGATGTGGTTTGCGAGGATCGCGAGGACGGCGGCGCATGAGCTCGGGCACTGTTTTGGAATGGATCACTGTGTTTTTTACGCGTGTGTTATGCAGGGGACTGGCGGGTTGAGCGAGGACGGGAGGCAGCCGCCGTACTTTTGTCCCGTGTGCGAGGGCAAGCTTGTGTTTGGGCTGGGGGAGATGGGGGTCGTCGAGGGGGGCAAGTTTGGGAAGTGGGAGGAGGGGAGGGAGAGGGAGGTTGAGAAGGACCGAATGGAGGTTATGTGGGGGTTTTGTGAGGGTTGGAAAGGGGTTGGCATGTTTGCTGGGTACGGGGGGTGGCTGGATAAGAGGTTGAAGGGGATGTGAGGGTGCGACGTGGTGTCTACGTATGGCACGAGATACTCAATTTCGATGATGTACTTACACGGCCTGTCTGGTGTTGGCCTCTACTTCATCACAGGACCGAGATGGACTGATGAATGGTTTAGCTCAAGAAACAGGTAAAATTAGAAACAAGTGACAGATGTCTTCCAGTCTAAGTCGCGTGATGAAGATCTAGGAATACAAAGGAGATGCGCAAATAAAGCCTCGTTTCCCACCCTCTTTAATCCAAACCACCCGAGAGCAGTATGAACCCCATCTACCAGTCCCTGGCAGCTCGTTCGCTCCCCGCAGTCTCTTCAACTTGGTAACCGTACTCAAACGACTCGTTCCTCCCACCCCGAATCGCGGGGCTAGATTGATAGTCGCCATCGTCTTCATTGTCGGAAAGTTTGTACCGGTCCTGCGCATCGGTCGCGTACGTGTCGTAGTTGCGTTCGTCGTCCTGGGACTGCCAAGAATCGTCTCGGCCGGCGAGGCTCTGACCCTCTGCTTCTTGGCCGCCAGCGTACGTATTCTCCTCTCCCTCGAGATTTTCAGCGTATTCAGCGCCAGCATCGTCAACCGCGTCGTAGCTCGTAGCGTCATCCTCCCGGCTGGGAGGTACGCTGTCTTGATCTCCCGCATCGTCTAGGTCCTCGGCCGTGTAGTTCCTCTGCTCTTCCAGCGTTTCATTCTCGTCTTGTCTGGGTCCTTCATCTTCATAGCCCCCAAAGTCGGCTTCGCCGACCTGTCGAGCTAGTTCCTCGTCGTCGACAATCTCCCACTCCGACTCCTCCAAGGACCGATCTTCTCCCCGCCCGATGATTCTCGCTTCGGTGCGGCCATCCTCTCGCAGACGCTGGATCTTGTAGTCGACTTGGGAGACGAGCACCTGCTTCAGCGTGCCGGACGTGGGGAACGAGAACTTGTGGTCGTCGTCAGTCACCACGTTGTAAGTGCCCTTATAACCAAGATCCTGTCTTCCCGAGTAGAAGAACGCCAGAACCCTACAATCTTGTTAGTGGAGTATTCAAAGAGGGTGGGGGGGGAGGCGGTGTATTCGTACTCGAATTCGTCGTCGGAGTCCTCCATTTGCTTCTCAAAGTCCCACTTGATACCCTTCGCCTCGGAAGTGGAGCGTCCCCAATCCCTCTCATACCCAAGTTCCAGGGAAGCCGTGATACCTCCTTCCGCAATAAACGGCGGTCCAGCTTTGAACGACAGCTCGACACCAGTCACGACGGACACCTTGTTGTTCCAGGTGTGCGAGACCTCGCTCGTGGTGTTCCCGCCCACCTTGCACACCCCGGACACGCCGTCCCAATGCGCCTTGGCCCGATCCACATACTGGGCCCGGAGGAACCCCGTGTTGGCCAGGTCGAGATCAGGATAGGTGACGTTGTCGATGTACTGCCTGGCCACGCGCTTGAGGAAGACGGGCTTAATGCTGTCCAGGTTGGACCCGCTGCGGCCCTGGAACCCGAGCAGCAGGCCGGAGCCGGTCTCCATCTTCCACTCGTTCTCATCTTGGGCCTTGGAACCCGCGGTGAATTTGACGTCCTTGCTGGTCTGGAAGGAGATCTGCGATGTTCGGTCCCACTGGCCGTCACCCATGCCCCAGAGCGACATGGCCGTGATCTTCTCGTCGTTGCCGATGTCGAGAATGCACTCTTTGAAATACGTGGACTCATCGGTATCTCCGTGCGCGGCCTTCTGTCCGTCTGTGAACTCGAGCTCGATTCCGCTGACGCATCCTCGTATACCCGAGCCCCATTTCATGGTGCCGTGATAGATTCGGAGTTTTCTCACAACTTGAAAGATACAATGTCAGTTATTGCCAATGGACGCGCCCAACACCTCTATCTGTGTTCGCTAAAACGCAAGGGTCTGGTTCCACAGTGACTTGCTTGACAAACACGGGTTCACTTACAAGCTCCCGTTTTGCCCACGATTTTGAAGTCGCCGCCGCCATTTCCGCCCACCATCTTGTTCTCTTGCCAGAATTCCGAAGGGAAAGACATTGTTGAAGTCCTGGTGGTTGGGATGCCTGAAAATGAAGTTCAGTGAAATGATGCGATGGATACTGGGTTTGATGAGAGAAAATTGAAGCTTACACCGGGAGACGAAGGTCTTTTATGTTTGAATTACTTTTGAAAAAGGGCTTCCTTCTCTTGAAATGGTCCCCGATCGAAAGACATGGGTCGGGCTCGAGGTTGGAGGTCCCCGAGCTGCATCGTCGGGAACCCAAGTCGACGCAATAGGATAACATTCCTAATCTTCTTGTTGAAGGGATTCAGCTCATGCAAAGTCGGCATGCGCGTGCCACAGACTACTTACACTTGTGTCTTTTGAACTGCAATGTACTGCAAAAAGAACCTAGTTCTATCTCGCCATCGGCTTTCCCGTAAAGAGGCGTTGAACCCATGTAAGGCTTGCTTACATGTAAGCACGCGCAGCCAAGCATCTTCGGTAGGGCTTACTCTACCGGCATTGGATACTAACTAGAATTGGACCGCTATACATGCGGGAGCAAATATGCAAACATTGGAACCTACGTTACGATGCACGGGTGTGCAGCCTACAGGACACGATGCAATGTGTCGGCCTTCTGCTGGGGTTACATGTAGCCACATCTTTTTCGGGAGCGATTGTTGGCTACGGTGCTTCCGAAAAGCAACCAAATCCAGTTTCTGAGTGGTCAAACAGGATCAGGTTATCAGCTGGGCTAGCCATAGCTCTGTACGGGAACTTACATGTAAACCAAGGTGTGCAAGTGCGTGGGTTTGGTAGTTTTGTTGTGGTTAGGTAAGTATCTCACTGTGGCAATTGCGATGAAAATAGCGGGATTGAAGAAAGTCAAACAAAACGATCGTCTGCCAGCTCCATTTTCTGTCTAGCATGCTACCTAAGGCTTCAGATTCCAGCCACCTTTTCAGCGTCAAAAGTGACCGGTGCGGTGTGGCAGCTGCCATTACTCTTGGTGCTGAAGACGAGATCTTTATCAATGTCTTTTGCGTCTTACTCTGACACGTTAAAACCGACTCCTTCGTCCACCCTTACAACACCATTACGCTGGCTGACATGGGTCTAAGCGACGAACTCTGGCATATTCTCCCTTCTTTTCGCCCCCTTTTTTTCCTTCCTTTTTTATTCTTTTCTAAGTAAGGACTAACGCCGTTTCTGCATGTCGTTACGGACTTCTCGGGGTTTAGACTGCCAATGCAAAAGCATCAATCGCAACTTCTGGGATCGTGCAGGACTTGAGGATGGTTGTAATAGTCAATCTGACTTAGGGCTTTCACGGACTTCGATCTCATTGCCGAATTCGTTTGTGCGTCTGACATGTCTGGAAATTCCGGCGTACGTGTCTAGGTCACTTTTCACCAACAGTCGTTGGACATCTACCTTCATTTTTGACATTGCGTTTTCGACAGCTCAAGAGTCGAGCATGTATCGTGGTGCGAATAGCAGTTCGTGACTCGTGTCATGGTGGAGGCAGTCGTACTCCTTGCTGTGTCAGCAATCGGTTCAAACTTGGCTCTCATAGCTAAAATAGAATTGAAACGGTTCGACTGCCGACGTCGCCAAGAACACGGAGAATGATTATGGGGCGCGACGAGAGGGGAAGCAAAGCACGATAAATAATCCCAATAGGCACAGGAGAAGAGTAAACACCTGCCCGAATTGCTTGAACCGCATGAGAGCAAGATGTGGTCCGGGTATTGGATATATTGTGCTACGGCGCAAGGCGACGAGTCGAGTCCCTGCACAAGGCTTCAAGCGAGCCTCCCATCCCTGGCAAAACTCTAGCGGAGATTTTGAAGAAACGGGCAAAACCACCGACGACGAACCACGGTCGCCGACCGGGGCACCGCGTGTAAAAATGGCAGGTTGTGGTGCGAAGAACCACAGTCGGTCGGTGCGTCCGATCCCATCCCGGCGTGTATCACCTTGGCGCGCGGGAGGCCATTCAGGCACGAGACCCAAAAGCGCTGCAGGAACGACCACTTTAGGGCTTGTGCCTGTACGAGGTAGATTCAGACGTCTGGGTTCCATGGGTTAGAAATAGATGTCGCGCAGTTTGACGTTGATGGGCGTGGCTGTGGGGATCCATCGCCATAGGACGGTCTGATAAGTTCCATGTTCCCTAACCGACCCGGGATGCGGTCGCTTGCGCATGAACGACAGCGGGAGAGCAGCGATATTGCCGAGTCAGGGGTGATAAACAAGTCGAGCCGATTCGCGAGAACGAGACGCCATTGGGCCGAATTCGTGGGCGAAAAAAGGAGTCGCTACAAATGGGAGCTGGGTTTCTTGTCATGATGCCGGCCGGCGCGCCGGTAGCTCGGAATAGTTCACGTCAACAGCTGGCCCCGCGCCCCACTCGGCCACCAGCATTGGCAGCTGTTTATGGGATGACACTTTGGAGAGGCCATCTACTTGGTAAGCGACTCCAGCTTAGTACCGACAGCTAAGGTAGGAGAATGCTCATGACCATGGTGCAATTGGATGCTGAAAATAGCGGCGCCCATGTCGAGAATCCACTTGTAGGGTCAAGTCACTTAGACTTAGAATAGAGGAGCGGATCGAACTGGACGAACTTTTTAAGCGAAGGGCATAATAGCTCTTTGATATGAGTCCATCGAGAATATAAAGACGTTCGACAGGTCTGCTGGCTGGAATGGAAGGATTCTAGATCATCATCCGATCTTCAGGACATCTCTCCTTTGCACTTTTCTTCGCTCCTTTTCTCCGCTCTTTCCCCGTTCTTCTTGACGAAGCTGGCCACCATGTCGACGAAACAGGTTTTGTCCCTTCTTCCCCTTCTTTTCAGCGCGGGCTGGTCATCCCCGGCACCCTTCCCTTTCAGGGGAGGCCACCCGAGCTTCCAGCCTCCGGAAGGCTTCAAGCCCGGCTTCGCTCCCTCCGGCGCCGTCCCATCCTTCCCCCAACCATCCGGCACCGTCGACCCGGCCAACAACCCTCTCCAGCCCGTGGCGAGCGGCACCCCAGGCAAAGGGGGATCGGGCGGCTCCGGAAACAGCACGGGCGGCGGCCCCTCGCTGCCCTCGGGCTTCAAGAAGATCGTCTTCCAGGATGACTTCTCCACACAGCAGGCCGGCGCCCTCCCCGACGCGTCGAAGTGGACCTTTGACGTCGGCACCGGCTACCCCGGCGGCGCGACGAACTGGGGCACGCAGGAGATCCAGACGTACACCAAGGACACGCAGAACATCGCCATCTCGTCGAGCGGCACGCTGACCATCACCCCGATCAAGAACGGCGAGGCCTGGACGTCGGCGCGCATCGAGACCAACGCCGCCCAGGACTTCCAGTGCCCGGAGGGCGGCAAGATGCGCATGGAGGCCAGCATCATGGTCCCGGCCACGGACCCGGCGAAGCAGTCGGGCATCTGGCCGGCCTTCTGGTCCCTGGGCTCCGCCTTCCGCACCAACGTGACCTCGTGGCCGTCCGTCGGCGAGATCGACATGCTCGAGGTGTCCAACGGCGTCGGCACCGTGTTCCAGACGGCCCACTGCGGCGTCATCGACGGCGGGCCGTGCAACGAGAAGACGGGCCTCAGCTCCAGCGCCGAGTTCCCCCGCGGCGAGTTCGTCAAGGTCGCCTGCGAGGTCGACCGCTCCGCCGGGGGCGGCTTCGCCGCCGAGAAGCTCGTGTGGTACGTCAACGACAGGCCGACCAAGACCATCACCGGGCAGGAGATTGGCGACGCGGCCGTGTGGAAGAACCTCGCCCAGACGCCCAAGATGATTCTGCTCAACGTCGCCATCGGCGGCGAGTTCCCCGACGCCAAGGCCGGTACCAAGACGCCCAACGCCCAGACCGTCGGCGGCAAGGAGTCGAGGATGGAGGTCAAGTATGTTGCTGTTTACAGCACTTGAGAACCATTTTTTTCGGTTTTATGGCATTTGCTTGTGGCAGGTTGCCTCTTCTCTTCTTCGTCTTTCGCTTTCGAGATTAGGGGTTCGGATATGGTTACATGTAGAAACGAGTACGGCGGGGTGGATTTTGAGCGAGCAACAATGGTCACCTATGGAGTTTTGCTGCGCGATTGTACATTAGTTCACAGCATTCAAATAACAAGCACTCAGACCTTCAGTACGGCTTTGGTATCCCTCGTCATGAAAGCTTTTGCGGACTTGCAGATAAAACATAACTGACGATGGTTGATATGGTCTTGCCATTGGCCAAGTTGGATAAGTCTCTCACATCTTGAGCTAGGCTTTAATCGAGAATCATAGTCAAGGGGTGGGGTCACCTGACCCGTGCTTCTTCTCCGACATTTCCCAGTTGGCTTATTGCAAAGCATCACTTGAATCACTCGAACAGGATGGAGAATTTTATGATGAACAAGGTAAAAGTCTTGTTGTGCCACTCGAAATTGGCGTAAATCGCAGAATTACGCGAAGGTATACTATGTACAAAGAACTTCTAATATGTACCTGAATGATACACGTCCCATCTCTCCTCTATACTTTCAAAAGCAGACCGAAGTCGGAAGTGCTTAGTACTGGGCAGAGCGGCGGGCCTTGCGGGCACGGCGGCGCTTGCAGCCGGTGCCGGCGCCGGAGCTGGGGGCAGCAGCGGCGGCGGAGGTGGTGGAGGGAGCAGCGCTGGAGGCAGCGGGCTGGGTGACGAGGGTGGTAGGGGCAGCGGCAGTGGGAGCAGCGGCAGCGGGCGCGGAGGAGGCGGCAGCGCTGGTGGCGGCAGGGGCAGAGGCGGCAGGGGCGGAAGAGGCCGGGGCGGGAGCGGGAGCAGCGCCGGAAGAGCCAGAGCCGTAGAGGGCAGGGCCGGGGATGACGTAGTTGGAGATGGCGTTGTAGACTGCGTGATGTTAGTGTTGATCTTTGAGGAAGGCTTTTTGATAATGCTCACTGTTGATCAACAGGCCGGGGTCAGTGGCCTTGTAGGCACCAGGGAAGGTGACACCCTCGGGCTTAGCAGTGCCAGTGCCCTCAATCTTGAGCTGGTAGCAGGACCTTTTCAACTACAGTTAGTATAAGTCTTATATCAAGGTAGCAATGTGTGACTAACATGTAGTACTGAGCACCGCCCTCAGAGCCGGCAGCGTGGAGAGCGACGGTCTCGGCACGGAGGAGGTAGTCACCAGGGGCAATGTCGGAGGGGATGGTGAAGCTCTGCTTGCCGCAGCCCTCGTTGATCAGGTCGTTACCCCAGGTCTTGTTGCCAGCGAAGTAGCCGGACTCGAAGACCTTGAAGAAGGAGCTGGAGCCGTCGGCGGTGGCGGCGTCGTCAACGGCGCTGAGGTAGATCATGACGGGGCCGTGGTGAGCACCGCCAATGGCCTCCTTGGTGCAGTCACGGTCGTTGTGCTGGTGCATCTCGACGGTAACGGTGTCTCCGGCCTTGACACCGCAGGTAGAGGCAGCAGCGGCGGCGCCGGCGTTGCAGCGCATGTCGTTGGAGGTCACATCGGTGACGGGGGAGTTGGAGGCGGGCATGCGAACGCAGGTAGCGGCCTGGTCCTCATTTCCCACCCAGATTTGTTGGAAAATCTGGCGTTATTATTAGCATAAAATCAAATTATTGAAGCCGAGAACATCATACCGCGTGGCCGGCAACCATGTTGGCCATGGAGGCGGTGAGAGCGAGGGCAGCGACGGTCTTCATCTTGACGGATGTGAAAGTGGGTGTGTTTGGAAAAGGAAGGACGGTAGTTCCGGGCGTTAGAAGCAATGTACACACAAAGGTGGAAATGAGTGAAGTGACGCCGGCGTCGAGCTGTAGAGAATGACTGAAAGTAATGAGTGGACAGATGAGTGACTGTTCTGTTGGAGAGGGGAGCAAGACAGGCAGAGTCGTGAGGCAGAACTCAGTCCATATATGTACGTCCTCTCGACACCACTCTTCTCACGGCTGTTTCCCTCGTTCTCACCCCACCTTCGGGTAGGTCATGCCAGTTCACAGCCGCCAAGCCTAAACTATGGAAAGGGGCAGGCGTAATCCCGTCCCAGTACCCACGACGCCGCCTCATCGGTTCGACTATAGTCTATACCCAGTTACGGCCAGGGATCTCAGCAAGGGCGGTTAATCTCTGGTGACGGGCCCTGAATAGGAGCCCTGGGATCCTGGGATCCTGCCGCTCTCAGAAACAACCTGGCCGCACTCTGGCCCGCGGTGGGTGGCCGCCCATTGGAGCAATAATCAGCAAAGGGGTCGACGTTGTGGGGATGCCGCTGTTGTGTCTAAATTGCGGGATGCGTGCCTTGCAGGCTCGGCTGCGCGGGTGACGCGCCCAGCCCAGCTCGTCGGCCCAGCAGGTAGGTGGTGGTGCGGCTTTTTCATTCTTCTCTTGAGCCTTCTTTTGGGAGGAAGCCGTCCCAACTTGCCCCCAAGCTTAATTTAACCCCTTGCAGGGCCACCTCGCTGACGGGTGTGTTGCTGCTCAACCGAGCCAACCACCAACGACGACCCCGGTTTTGGCCTGTCCTCCCCCTCTCCCTACACGGGCTGGGTCGTCCGAACCTGAAACACAAACGGCATGTGCCCCTGGCGCTACTTGAATCTGATAGATAAGGTCAGCAACGGCTGATGTTTGTTGTGCCCGGTGCTGAGATTCCAGATGAGATGTCAGTCGTCCGCAGATGCTCACAGATGGTGGTGTTGTGCAACTTGAGTTTGCGGGCCAATATGTATCTCTTGGCCTCCGTCCAGAAGCGCAAACCTCAGAATCTCGCGATCGTCCCGCACAGCTCTGGGCGGCCACGCTCGTCTCCACAGACTAGCAGTTTTTGGTTGCCAACCGCTGCGCTTGAATGATTCCGATTGGCTGGTGCCCGACTCAGTGATCGTCGACTCGCGACAGGGATCGCGAAGGTCCTGTGCTCGATGGATTGTGTCATCCAGAGTGGCCCATTTGAGGGGCCCTGCGGGAATCGCCCAAGTTCACTCGCACTGGGCCAGAGCCGCTGGGGGACACGTGCGTTACGAGTAAAGGAGTCGTCCGTCGCGAGGGGGGCCATTCAGCTTCGCTTCACAGCCGCTCTGACTCAATATGCTTGCTCATGCGCTTCACCACTACGGCTTCTCCCCGATTCAGAAGCAATCAATATCTAAGAATTCAATAAAGCCTTGTTTTTTTTTCTGCTGACGCCCTGACCTACTCTTGTTAGCCATCCCGAACGTGTCGCAATGTTTGTCAGTTCTCGCAACGGTGGGAGTTGAGGGGACCACCGCACCTCGGCTCTCTTCCTCTTGTGGGGAGACTATTGTGGCCCTGGAAAGCATCATTTCCGGGTGAAACGAGCCTAGATCTTGGGCGACTAAAATTTTCTTCCCTTACGGGCCTTGCGCCCTTGGCCCTCACCAACGGGTGCTCGTTGAGAGGAAGAACTTGAGAAAAAAGGCTAGCGCACCACTGACCGCTACCCAGTTAATCAGCTTGAAACTCGAGTCTATCAGCGCCTGCGCCTGTGCATGGATGATGGATGCAGTGCCGCGTGCGCTGACGGCTTTGGATGAACACCAAGACCTAGGGCGGTTGATGCCGCAGCGAAAAAGAAATAACAGTAATTACTATTGCCATGCATGAACGGGAGAGAACATTGTGCCGTACGTCATTGAATGGCACCTCCTTTACGAAGGAACATAGTGTGTAATAATGTATTTTTATTTAGGAAGCTGTGTATCTACGCCCCTACACCCCCCCTTACCCTTACCCCCCTACTTTAAGCCCGCCCTTAAGTCTCTCTTTTACTTAATAGTTTACTTAATAGTCTTTTATACTCTTTTAAAATATTTAGTATAAACTTAAATATATTT
>JAOWMA010000412.1:4290-23672 GCA_025962755.1 Colletotrichum tropicicola
CCCCCCCCCCCCCCCCCCCCCGCCCCCCCCCCCCCCCCCCCCCCCCCCCCCCCCCCCCCCCCCCCCCCCCCCCCCCCCCAGGGAATGAATGAATGGGTACCCGATTTCGCCGACCTCGACGGGCCTGAGCAGCTCCGTGGGCCGGAGGGGCGCGCAGCAGGTGAAGGTGAGGTCTTCGTCGTCTATCTGGGCGGCGCGGGACGACATTTTGGAGTGATGTGGAGGAGAGGGGATTCCTGCCCTGGTGAGCTGGGGCGAGGCGTTAGTTAGATGGCTGATGATGAAAGTCGGAGGCGTTGGAAATGGCACTGGGTTTGGTCACGGGCGCCATGTATGGTGTGATGTGCACACTGTGCATTTCTGCGGCAAGTATGCCAGAGGTCAGGACTGTTTGAGGAAGTCGCGGGCACTGTACGGCATTGGCGGTTTCGCGGCCGGCGACCTGGTCTCGGCCCCACGTGGCTGATATTCTACCTACGGCGACCTCGGGTGTCACGTTTGAGGGCGTTCAAGATGGACTCCTACATGCAAAATCGAAATCCCCTGTATTCCAACCTTTCAAACTATCTTATAATGCTTACCTTTTAGCCCAGTGAGCAGAGGGATTCAAACAGGTTTGTTTTATGGGTTACTTCCCTTAACTTCATGCCCGAATGCTGCTGCCTCCAGACAAGAAAGACGAACGCGCATGTTGGTCCAAAAACGATAAAACCAGATTGAGTAGGTTCAGAAGAGATGTTCTCAGAGTTTTTGCAGTTGACGTGTCTCTGCTGAACTTGTCAACCGAGGTCCAGAGGCTACGGTGCGTCTGCTTCAAGCGTGCCGAAGAAGACTTCCGCGGCTAATGTCATCTACCCTCCGAAGACGAAGGAAGATGAAGCCCGAATGATCCTACAGAGTTCTCTTCATGACAGCACTGAAGTCCCCATGACTTGAGTATGGCTGGCCTACTTCATTCCCGGTAGCCCTTGTCCGCTTGGCCTTCGGGCCATTCGTAGAAATCGTTCATGCTGGCTTGGAATTCGGTGGACCATCGGAGTCGAAGCATCCTTGTGGCCAGAGAACTGCGTCGCCCCATGCATCTTTGACTTCCAGTCTCAAGGGCACTGGTGAAGGCCTCCCCCATCCCTACGGCCCTCTCATTTGAGGGTTCTGCCAACACGCTGCTGCTGTGATTGGAGGACACGGCCTATGCATGCGCCACCATACGGCGCGTCTGCTCGGTGCCTAAATGCCAATTGAAAACGAATTCCCACTCGGGCAGCAAGGCTCACGACATGCAACGAAACTTCCCTCCCGCCCTCGCGTTCTGCGTCCTAACCCTCCGCTACGTGTTCATTTCCTCGAGAATTCCGGCGCGTCTCCCGGCCATGTCATTTGGGTGGTCCGCCGGGGACATAGCCGCAGCTTTGAAACTGCTCTACAACCTCTACGAGGCCCTAGACAGCTGTGATGGTGCTGCCCGCGACTACCGCGAGGTCGTAGAATTTCTCCGGTCGCTGACGCAGACTCTGGGCCCGCTCGAGACCCTGGCCCACTGGGACGCCTATCCCGCCTACGGCGAGCAGATCAAGAGAGAAATCGGATTCGTCAAGTATCCCATCGAGGACTTCTTGCAGGATGTCCTGAAGTACGAGCCGGCTCTCGGGGCCAAAGCCAGAAGTGGCCGCTTCCGACACGTCGTGCCAAAGATCAAGTGGCACATCGCCCTCTCCAAAAGGGTCCTCGTTTTGAAAACGAGGATAGAGTCACGCATGCGGATACTGGACGCACTCGTTCAAAGATTGATCTTGTAAGTGCTTCGTCCAACGGTTTCGGTCTTTGAGTTCTCACTTGGGTCACCATGGTGGTCACTTACTGCCTGTGCTTACATCGTGACTTGAAGAGATACGGTACTCCAGACGCAGAAGAATTTGCCCGAAACATGGCGGTCTGTCTTTCACAAGACGATTCGCCCTGAACTAGTTGCCTCACTTACACACGCCTTACGGCAGCACGGAGACAATCACTTGTGCAAAGCTCAGATCGTCGAGACTAATCAGCACCTGCAAGAGCTGAGGCAGATCTTGGGCGATCACCGAAACAAGCAATACATGCAGGGTGTTCCAGATGGAACAAATCCAAGCCAGGCCGAGGTCTACTATAGAGCAAGTGCGGGCGAGGCATCCCTCTGGTGCAAGGCGGAAGACCGTCACATTGATACCCCGGAATCGTTGAAAGAGTTGTAAGATTTCTTATCAAAAGTGGTAAAGAGACGTCTAAAATGACTTAGGTACTATTTGGTCGTGCTCTATCTCGGTAGATTTCTCCGGGACTTATTGTAAGATTGATGTCTTCTTCCATTTACGGATTCCCATCTCCTATTAAGCATGAACAACAGGCGTTGAGACTGACTGCTTTCTACCTTAGTTTCTTGCTATGGCGCTCGACACAGCCATCCCGGCAGCTCACGCCATCACTAACTGCCAGATTTAACATCACTTTTCTCGATGCAATGGGTAGTCCCCCTAGAATACTTCAGTATGACGCTTTCAGAAGCTTCGAGGCAAGTATTTTCTCAGCCCGTTAACCTTCAGATCCGGGGGATGAGCTAACCTGAATGCTTTAATGTGAGAAAGACGCTTCAAGCATTCATCATGGGGGAGTTTGGTCATGTTCCCGTAATCCGCCGCCAACAGTACTTGATTTCCGACGAGCATGATTCCTGTCTCGACAACACCAATTGGCGTCACAAAATCATCCCCGGCAGTAAGATCGCCATGTCCGCAGCTCTGCACGCAGTTTACAAAGACCGCAATCCCGTCGGCCCAAAACACTGCTCTCAAAGATACTGCCGAAATATCAAGCTGAAAAGAGTCTCCCAAGCTTGGAGCGAGTGGTATGTATCATCCCTCGTAACGCAAAGATTTTCTGTTGGAGCGGGCAACTGATAGAATACATCTTCTCCCTGTCTCTGCAGCCCTAGTTGTCATAGAGTCTTTTACGAGGCTTTTATAGGATCTATATGTTCTCAGTCGGAGTTTGAAAAGTATCAGACATCCCCGGCCATTGTGCAAGACCAATCTCCATGCTACAGAGATGACCAGAAGGATTCCTTGCGCAGGTCCTCCAGGTACCAGAGCGGACCCCACAGAGAAGACAGTTCCCTTGAGGAAATCGGCCAGTTCGATACGGAGTACAATAACCCCATGTTCAAACGGGTGATTGCCATATTTTTCAACATGGACGTCTGGTCCCTAATGGCAGTATTCAACGGGACGTCGCCTGACGAAGTCCGCGAAATCCAACACGCGTTCCCCCATATTCCAGCAAGTATCACCGCCAGACTTGCAAAAGCAAACTGCATCAGACGCCGTGTATTTGAATCCTGGCAAACAAAACACAAAAACTCATCCGGCCCTCACGTCTGTCCGTCCGGCCAAGAGGACCGCTTCACGTATACAGAACGATTCGAAGAAGGTTCGCAAGATCCCTTGACGCATGCAGACGGCTCGACTGCGTCATTCACGTCCGGTGGCAGTATTGGAGCTCGCAAGGATGGCTATCCACTCCTTTGGAGCACGCATATGTCCTGTACGCTGTGCGTGGAATGTCGGGTCTGCTTCGAAATAGCGCAACGAGACACGATGAAACTGGCTTCAAGCCGAGCGTAGGTCAGCCCCGATGCCCGACGGGAATGTATTGCTGAAAGTATGCGACCATCCAGCGCACACATCATCAGAGACATGAGACCCTACGTGTGTCTCCATGACGGATGCCACGATTTGCTGAAGCTTTTCGGTTGCCTGAAAGCTTGGAAACAGCATAACGATCGCTTCCACGGTGGCAGTCTTTTCAACGCAACCTTTCTCAGCCACCCAGGCATGTGCCCAATGTGCAAGGCTATGGTTGAAAATTCACGTATGGAGTCTCATGTTGCGGACCACATGATCAACGTCGCTCACTTAACACTCCCAGTCCAGGTTGGCTCAGATCTGGACCGAGGAACGGGGTTCAGTGAACTCTACTGATTCTTTTGTACCTCAACGGCGGTAGCATAGGTTAAAGCACATACAGCCCCCCAATTCCCCCGAAAAGAAACCAAGACCACTTGTATCAAAGATTGGCTTCACGTTTTCCTATTCAACTCATGATGTTCAGCCATCCTTGAACAGTTCGTCTGTGGGATCAAGAAATGTGTGGTGCAAAGTCATGTTGGATGATAATTACAGTATAGTCGCGTCACCGGAACCGGGTGTCGAGGATGGCAAGCCGTGGTCGAGTAGCGAAAATGTGTCAAGGCACCCGCTCTGGAGTCACGCCGGCACTCTGAAGCAAAGCAGCGTTTGAATGAGATAAAAACATGGTCAGCCATTCATTCTCCTGCATGAGTCTCTAGGGTATGTAACTCGGCAAATCAACACCATGGCAACCAAAATCAGTCAACATTTCGCCCCTTGGCCCGTTAACATCGCTCAAACACCCGGTATAACCCCTTTAGGTCTGCCACCTCCAGCACGGCCGCCTTCATCAGCGACGTCGTCGCGACCAGTCTCGCTTTGAACGCGGGGAAAAACACGTGCTCCATAGCCCACCGTACGTTTCTCCGACGCGCCAACATCTCATCATCCACCTCGGTCTCCGCCTCATTCTCGTCACTCTCCCCACCGATCGTGGGGGGAAGCTGCTCGGGCACGTAGAAGGACGCCAGCTCTTTCAAGAAGGAGTCGAAACACGCCTTTTCCTCTGTCCAGTTCACACAAGGGCCTAGACGCAGCAAGAAGCGAGGCAGCTTGACCATGGCAGGGGTGTAACCCTTGATCAGGAGAGGGATGGAGAGCAGGTCGCCTGCAGGGGAGACTTCGAGAGAAAAGTACTCGCTGATCATTTCGCGTCGCTCAATAAGCTGAGCGGCGACCTTCTCGACAACGTCGTCCACGTCAAAGTCTTCCTCTGGTGACTCAATGTTGCTCTTCTCAATCTCGGCCCCGATGCGGAGGACTTCCCGCAGGTCCAGCGGGGGGGTAAAGCGAATGGTGCCAAAGTTTCCAAAGTCGGTCAGGCCGACTTGGTAACAGTATTCGTAGCAGGTGCGACCGTAATCGATCAAATACAGTTTGACACCGCCCTGGATGGCAGCCAACCGCCGCCGCTCGTCGACGATGCCAACGAATGTGTGGTTGGCGAATATTTCGGTGAGGTCATTATGCATGTCTTCCCTGACCTCGGCACGAAGCTCTTTGACGCTAGTAAGCCTCATGGGCGCGAAAGGCTTGTCTACAATCTCGTACGGGATGTTCTCTGGGGCAGACAAGGCATTTTCATCGGCTGCTGGCGAGGCTTTGGAAGGCGTTGTTACGCTGGCGGCGGGCAGCATACTGGTAATCTTGCGTAGGCTCGTGTCGGTGCGGACGAGATTATTAGAATTCCTCCGCGCCCGCTTAGAGCCCGGCGTGTCCTTCGCTGGAGTTGTTGGGGTGCCCTCACCATCGGGGTGGGGGGAAATATCCATCAATTGGCTACCTGGAAGCAGGCTTTGTGCCATGAAAGTGCGACTTGTGTCTACCTCGGCAAGCTTTGATCGGATGTGTTCGCACACTGACTGGATAATATCATCTTCATTTAGGAAATGGACCTCTCGCTTCGTTGGGTGCACGTTGACGTCCACGCGAGCGGGGTCGATCTCTAAGCTCAAGTAGATGAAGGGGCGACCGCCCTTGGGGAGAAACGTGGCATACAGCTGCTCGAGAGACTTCTTGATGTTGGTCGATTCAACGGACCGGTGATTGATGAACAGGAGCAGCGTCGTCTTCTTGATATGGTAATTAGCGTTAGTCGCCCATCCCTTGGCCTTGAAGCCCCAGCGGTCCTCGGATGTGGAGAACTCCACGAGCTCGTTGGCGACGCTGGATCCGTACAGCTGCCGGATGCGATCAACCTCACTCGCACTGGCTTGGATGGAGACACTTGTGCCCGACTCGCCGTGCTTCTTACATGAGAAAGCCACTCCTTGGCAATGAATAGAGTAGCGGCCTACAACATCGATGATCTTGTTGTACTCTTCAGTAGTGGACCTGAAAGCTCGGCGACGGGTAGGTATGTTGAAGAACAAGTCTTCGACGCTGATCTGGGTGCCCTGGCGGCCAGCGGTGGGCTTCGGCTCCGCCGTCTGGCCAGGCTTCGCGGGTGCCAGCTTGCCATCTAGGTAATGTGCGCGCCAGGCGCAACTGGAGTCCTTCGTCTTGGTGGTGACTGAAAGGTGAGCGATGTGGCTAATACTCGCCAGCGCCTCACCGCGGAATCCGTAGGTGGCAATGGAAGTAAGGTCTTCGAAGGAGGTGATTTTGGATGTGGTGTGGCGCTCGCAGAGGATCTCTAGGTCATCTTTCTACGCAGAAAGTTAGAGCGGAAGCCGGGACTCGGGCGGCAGCTCCGGCATACCTGAATACCACAGCCGTTATCGGTGATCTGGAGAAGCTTGAGGCCGCCATCTTTTACGAGGACCTCAAGGGCCGTGGCGCCCGCGTCGACCGAATTTTCAATCAACTCCTTCAAGGCATGAACCGGAGCGACAATGATCTCTCCCGCGGCGATCTTGTTGACTACATTGGAATCTAGAGCCTAGAAACACAGGTCAGAAACACGACTGCTCCCAAAGCGTACTGTGCAACTCACTCGGATTCGACGAGGCGCGCGACGATCTTCGGGCTCTTCGTCGGCCTTTCGCTTCGTCCCAGTAGCAGGCTCCGGCTCGATGTCCATTACATCGGCCATCTTCCTTTCGTCCAGGGACAGTAGTCCGGACGGGGGAGAAGAGGGTGGGTGTACGGGTGAGGAGGCGCTGGCAGCCAGTCCCGTCAGTGGCGTTGCACTTCTGCCTGAAATAAGTAGAATGGGCTGGATATATTCTCTGAGGGGCTTTCATTCACATCACACGAGAATTTCGACAAGCATCAGCGTTGGTTCTGCTTGTGAAGCCCGACGGATTCGATCGTCGTGCCGGGGAGGTGCATTGGTCGTGGGATCCACCTGCCACTCTTTCTTGCTGCCGTCTGTCTGGCGCGTGTTGACGCGACCATCATCCGCTTATGTCAGTAAACCACTTAACTGTGCCTACTTGGGTATAGTGCCTTACCTAAGGTAAGTTCCTCGGCACTTTAGGCAACCTGGCAACCTGGATGGTTCCTTCCCCAGCTCGCATCACCGAGAGGTGCCTGCAGGGTCCAAGCTCCTTTCTTCCCAATCCATCCCATCTCGACAAGCACAACATCTATTTTGCTCCTCACAGCACACAATCCGGGGCCTCTGGATCGTCGTATCACGTCACCTTTTCTTCGTCTTCTCTTCTGTCAGATTTCAGCTTTTGACTATCCGTCTCCCTCCCTCCATGGACTTACCACACCATCGGGATTGGGCCAGTTATGCACTCCTGCACCCCTGCGTCGCGCTACCTCGAATGCAACGTCCCGCACCGCCTCTAGATTGCCCTCTATGGCAGCTTCGCCAATAGGAAAGACACTATTATCCCAATTACTTTTTTGACCGACTGGCAACCTGTTTGGCGCGTTTGCCTGCACCCAATCCCCGTGGCTCCCTCTGCGTGTCAGCCTCGCCAACAAGGAACGACGAGCTTAGATCACTGGGCCGCAAAGCCACCACTAAGTCACCTGGAGGCTGTAGCGCAACTCGATTCTACTGCCCCAGTGTCATTGGACGCCCTCAACAGCTCACTCGACCGGTGGCACTCGGCCTTGAAACAGTTGTGCGAATTGGTTACTTCGGTGTCTCCTGGCTCGCTACTTAGGCACCCGATTGATCAAGTCATTGGCTCGGTGTCAACATCGAAAAGAACGACGACATGATCTCCGAGAGCCGTGATTGAAACGCCAACAAGCGAGTCGCAGCTTCCCGATTGATCGCGCCTGGCAAGCACAATGTGCACTTTGTGAAGGTGGCTGGCTTACACACCGAGGCATGGCCTCACGGATCGAAATGCTGGCAAGGCATTCCGGCCAGCATCGCATGAAATTGACAAACCGGGCTTCTTGCCCACGGGCCCCCAATGGCCATCTCCAATTCTGCCCTCCATCATTGCACTCCATGTGCCTCGGTCACAGCCGTGCACCTATTTAGACTCCGTTGGCCTGTTGGGGTTTTCGTCAGCTAAGGCGAATGAAACAGACTGCAGTACCGGACAACATCGACACAACTTGTTCTGCCACCAATACTACAGCTCTGATCATCATTCCAGCAGCACCAAGAAGCCTCGTTCGAGCACCTTACTCCATGTGCGAAGACAGAGAGTCGGAGAGCACGGTGGCTGCCGGCGTGGCCTCGTCTCGCGTCCACCCTCCGAGTACCAGGTCAGTCCCTGAATCAACCGGGTCCACTGATGAGCATCGTGTCTGACAGCGGACCTAGTGGACGGAGCTCAAGAGTGCCCACGCCGGATCCCGTTCTTCTGGACACAGACCTCCCTACCGACCGCCGAGTTCCTCGCAGCTTTCTTGCAGACAGCTTGATGGACATGCGCATCCCGTCCGGAGCCACGCCATCGCCCCAGCTTGGCAAGAAACGAGGCATCGAAGAGGTGGTTGATGACAGCACGCCGCCGTTACCTGACAAGCTGCAACGCGAACTGGACCAGCAGCACGAAGAAGCAAGAAAGGCCGGACGCACCTTGAACCCTCAGGGCACCAAGAGGCAGAAGAAGTTGCCAATCAGAGGCGCTAACCCTAGCCTCGAAGACGCGGCACCGACACCCATAGAACACCAGGAACGTCACGGCAACGGAGCCGCCAGCAAACAGCGCTCCAGCTCAAGTCCAAGACCGACAAAAGATTGACTGACAGGCGGAGGACTAGTGTCGCCCTCGCCCACCTTGACCCCATTTCATGATGCCATTCTTGCAGGATGACTTACCGTTCAACACCCACCGGCAGCGCAGCATCGCCCCTCCCTTATCATGCTCTGCTAGGCGGTCCTAAGACGACCTTGGCCCCCAACAAGTGCCCTCACCTTGCGTGTTTGGCGTCCTCGTTCATAGCAGGCGGCGCTATTCCGCAAGGAGACTCACCAGCGACGCAGCATTGGAGGAGACCCTCCTTCATCTTGTCGAGCCTAACAGACGGAGAGACGGTATGAGGCTGCCGGCGTCCGTCATGCAATAGCGCATGCCGCTGCCGCAAGCCAACCCACGTGTGCGGCCTAGCGGTCGGCACCGCCACCATCCGGCGCCCCTCTCTCATTTCCCTCCCCGGCAAACATGCGGCCACAGGACCTGTTCGCCATGCGAGGTCCGTTTCGAAACAACCTTAACAGTTGACGCTTGCCTCGTTGAAGGCGCGAACCCCAACTGCCAAACGTGCCAGAGTGCCCATTTCAGGAAGCTTCGCCTCCCCCTCGCGGTTTCTTCACAGTCTAGCGCGCTGGGGATGCCAAACGGCAGAAGCCCAGAAATAGCGACCATCATGAAGATCTTTCGGCCGCGCCTCTTTTGTTTCAGGTTGCCCTTCTCACCAGACTTTTTTTTTCTATTTTCTCTCCATTGCTGACGGGTTTTTCTTCTCCCGCTTCACATTCTTGCCCGCTCAAGCAAGCCACGACTTCGTGTTTGTCGGCCCTTGCCCGGAATAGCAAATAGACAATTCTAAACCCCAGCCGCGTTTTGCCGTTTCCAGCTGCTCGCATCCACCACACTTCCCAATGTGTCTGTCAACGTTTCAACTCTGGCGTCTGGACCCGTTGCTCGGACGGATGCGAACATTAAGATGGCTCTCTCCCTCGATTCCAAGGCACGACCTTTGCGCTCCTTTTTCCTGTCGACGACGGCCAGAAGAGCAGCGGACAGCCGGACAACGACCAGACCACGTCTTCAACACCTCGTCAGGTTAAAACGGCATGCTCATGGGGGAACCCAATTCAGAAATGACAAGCGCCCGCCATGCATGCACAATGACCGAACGAAAACTCTTCGGGCCACAAACTGGCTGCCCGGCTCCGTCTCGGAGATTTTTCCCAACCGCAAAGAGCTCACCCCCTGCAATCTTCATCCCATCCCCTGGCTGGCGCCTCTGCGAAAGACCCCACGCACGCCGCTAAATCCGTTTTGTTTCGTTTCGTTTCCTCGTTCGTTTTCCACAGTCTCCTTTCGGTTGGCTCTGGGGTAATGAGCAGAGAGTATGAGGCACGAAAACGTTTAAACCTCTCTTGCTCTCACCCACAGTAAACTGACGGTGGCAGACAAATGATACACCGCTGCCCTTCCCACACATCTCCCAGGCCCCCAACGTTCGCCCCCTGAACTTTGCATCTTCTTCACTTAATCTCATCTCACGAGTCCCGCTCATTTCATCATGCCTGACTTTGTTGGGGAAGTTGCCCACATCACGACAAGCCAAGCAGAGGAACGATCTGCGGCCGACATCTCTCGCCACAGGGGAAACGGAGATGCTCATCAGCTTACGGTGTATCCCACCACGCAATGAAAGGCACGACAGGCAGAGGGATACGCACATAGAAGTCTTACAGCACGGCGGGAAACACAAAATCGTCAGAAGCAAACGACCACGGCCAATGGCATGGCCAGCCCATTTCGACATCACAGGAAACAAACTTGATTTCCCGAGGAAAACACCCGATCCAACAGGCGCCCCTCCCATACACCAGCAAACCGCCCCATCGCTCTCCTTTCGCTTCCATCTATTAAGACCATGGATCTGTGTAAATGGTTCGTCGGCAACAGAACAGATGTCGGGGCGCGAACCCGCTTCAACGACCCAAACACCCAATACCAGACCCGGACTATACCTTCCAATGCGGATGCAACTCTGAACTAAGGGCTTGTCCGGGCCACGCGAAATGACACACACCACCAGCCCACGCAAGGCCATGCACCACTTGCATTGGAACGCAACGCACACACGCACGCTGATGGGTACATTAGACGCACGCATCCGCATCCGCCGGCCGCCCGGCTGGGCGTTTGAGTGGATGGGACGACGGGTTTGCAGGACTGACTGCAGACTGACATGCGGGAGAAACGTGAGACGATTGGTGAGTGGCTAAACCTTTCTTCGCCTGTTATGAACCAGGTGCTTTAAATTATCTACGGGCCTGCTGTTGCAGCCGCTAGGGAATCTCCCTCGCTCTTTCTTCTCTGTTTGTCTTTTCTACTCTCCTTCTCCCTCTCGCTCGCTCTATTACCTTCTCTCTTCACTTTCATCCTCCCATATTGCCATATCTTCTTGCATTACCTGCTGTCTCGTTTCCCATCATTGTTCTGCATGAACAACTTCTCGAAGCCCATGTGAGGCATTACATTACCTCCACCCCAGCCTCTCGAAACTGCTCTTCACATCATCCTCGGCCCTGCGCACGGAACACCCTTCCACCACGATGGCTGTAGTCAGCGGTATGAGCAGCCGGGCTTGCGGTAGATGTCTCGCCGCACTGACCCTCCTTCCGGAGGGCTCCGCATTTCCCGGATGACCACTGGATAATGGGGCGAAACTTCCGACATCTCCCAACAAGCATCTCTCGTCCCCGGCTCGATCATGGCGGGGCTTGGCTGGCCTTCGCCTAGAGGATCCAGGTCGACTCCTCCCCGTCACTGATGCTCGTGACTGCATCACATGTCCTTCACATCGACAACTCGATGACCTTCACATACAAAGCCGAAACCCGACTGGCGCAAGGATCGAACAAGACGACATGGACCAAACGACGCAAAACACGGAACCGACATTCAAGTTGATGCCCGGCCAAACGTGCCGGATGAATCCCTCTGTTCAGAAAAGTGACGAAAAACAATCAGGTCTGGGACCCATGAGACGAAACACACGCATGATGACCGCCCATATCCTCACTTGCCGTTGCCACCCTCCCCCCGAAGAAAACAAAAACCAAGACGGCAGCCGTATTCCTACACTCTCCCGGTTCTTTCAGCAATGCATGCAGACAAACAGCAGCCCCAGAGAGTCGAAAAGTCAAAACGCCCAGACGGATGCCACACTACCCCAACGGGCAGCAGAAAAAAGACAATATGTATGACGGCCGAGCCAGTATGGTGGTTGTACAAGTGGTATCTCATGACGGCTCACGACCGCCGGGAAAACAGAACGATGGTCTTGAAGGTGAAGATGGGAACGAAGCGAAGGGGGTACAAATACAAGAGATGGACGCGCAACGTCAAAGTGGTCAGAGTGACCAAAAAAGGTGATTAGCCCGGACGAGACCCAATCGATAATGCGACGGAGAGGCACCGGGCCGTGAAGCGAATCATTATCGACAACGACCCGAGGGCGGAGTAGAAGTCATCAATCATTGAGGACGCCGCTGCTGCGGGTCCGGTTTCTCGAGCAGACCACCGATATCAACGCGACCGGATCGATCTTCCCTTTGCCAAGATGGCTCAGGCTGAGCAGGCGGTTGGTGCGGGCCGGCACGGATCGGGGGAAGCTGGAATGAGGGTTGTGGGGGTCGAGACGTCGGTGGTAGTTCACTGCGAGGGATTTGATACGACGACGGACCGACGGGATAATCGGGTCGACTGGGCGACGCCGCATATGATGGCATTCCGGGGCTAACACCAGGACTCAAGCCTGAGGCCATGTGCGGCGGCTGCCCGGGAGACGGGCGTGGCGCGAGTGCGCTCTCCCCGAAACGCGGTCTGGACGGCTCAAACGTGGCAGATATCGGCGTATGTTGTGCGTACGCTTGCTGTTGCTGCTGCTGCTGCTGCTGCTGAGACTGGTATGCATACGGTACTTCCCTAGCGTGAGGCGACGGAGAGGGATACGGATATCGCGGGGCCGCGTTGAGCAGCAGGACGACGAAGTAAATCGACTCTCGCTTGGCGAGACCCATGCGAATCGAATAGGACCGCGGCTGTCCATCGCTCGAAGCGAAAACGAGGAAGTCCTGACGATCCAGCTGGAAGCGCGAAATCTCGTCGGCCTCGAAGCGCAACGACTCAAAGACCCTCTCTTGCTCCTGCTTGCCGAAGATTGGGGGCAGATATACGGGGTCTTTTCTTGCCCGCTCGTCCTGCATCTGTCGCTGATGGCTCGAGACCTTTTCACGTTCTGACGGCACCACGATGTCGTACAGCTTGCGCCCTCTCAGGTTCAAAATGCCGACGGCATCTGTGAAGGTCGGGGATGCGCGCGCAATGTCCAGCTCCGTAGTCAGGAACAGAACCGGCTCGGGCGCGCCGGTCGCAACGGACATGGGCGGCGCAGGCGCATAGAGGTTCGCCTCAGCGGGCGAAGCGCGTTCGAGGAATCGGGGCGCAAGGGGTTCGCTTGGTTGAGACTTTAGAACGCGATAGGATTGACTACGTCGGATGGGATCATCGTACCCTGAGATGGGGCCGGCAGATGAGTACAGACTCAACGGCCTCCTTGCGGCGGCATCCTGCGGATGCGGATATGTCGAGGGGCCGTAGCGGGCTTCTCGGTCGTCTCTCAGCCGCGGGCGGCCTCGCTTCTTGTGCTGCACATCGACGCAAGCGTCTTCCTTGCCGTTGCTCGTACATCGCGAACAGGGTCGTTGAGCTATTTGTCGCAAGGCGCAAGTCAGCAAACCGTATGTCTCTCCAAAGCTGTTGCAAGTGCAAAACTGGTGCGAGTCGCACGCATATGACGTCTTTCTAGCGGGCGAGCACTGGCTCGTCATTCCCGGGTGGCTTAGACGCGGACGTTGCCAATTCCTCCGTCTGCTCGCTGCGTCGCATCCGACACGTCAATGACACGCTGGTCCAACCCACTTGGATCATCCCGCGACCAAACCCGAGCAAGCAGCGATCGGCCATCCATTGAAGCCCGCCCAATGTCAGTTGCTCAAGGGGAATTTCCTCCGCTTCTGTTTCAGACCTGGCACAATTGATAGCAACCACACCTGGCCTGCCGGCTTGCGATTGGCGAGTTCGCCGCATCCCAACCATAATCAAGATTCGAGGGTTCGAGGTCGCTCCCGGGGGGCCCGGCTGCCACCCGCCCATTTCCCAGCTACCGGGCCGAAGTGCCGGCCAGGCGGGGCACCCAGCGACGGTGCAGACGGGCGAGGTGGCAGATCGCTGCTGGAACGGAAGCTGGACGAGAGGCCGGAGGCGGAAGATCGGCCAAAGCTCTGCTGACTGACGCCGGCGACGACGTCGCTCGCTTGCTCGCAGGTTCACGGTACCGCACAGAACACGCGACGACCACCCACACCAGACAGCCTTCATCTTGACGGCTGCGCCATCCCATGGTCATGCAACCACCATCTCAACTTCCATCCGAGTTTCTGCGAATGATCCGCCCGAACGGGTCGTCTTCCCCTCAGCATCAGTCTCAGGTCGAGGGGTTGATCCCTGCCGCGTATCGAGTGTCGCACGCTCCGGCCACCTGCTGGGTTAATGCCGCGTCTAAAACGACACCCGGAATCGCTCGACCGGTAATGATGTCAATTATGCCCCCAGAGATCGCAGCCGCATGCACCCAGAGGTGCAGTGCCGTGCCCTGCCCTTGCAGTCGGGCTTTTTTTTCTTTGGTGTTTCCACCAAATGTCATCCAACAAAAAGAATGCGGAAAATAGCATAACTAGAACGAAGGAAAATTACTGGCCGCGAGCCATACGTACCATCACATCTGGGGGGAAATATGTTAGCGTCACCGTGTCAAGATACCACCACCACCATCGCAGGTCGTTTCAGTTCGCCTCGTGCGGGGAGAAGGGCATCTTACCGAAGATGGGCTCGCTTGCATGGAACGCAAGCTGATGCCACATGACCCTTGGTCTTTCTTTGCGTCTTCGGGGACGTGTAGGGGGCGCCGCTTTCCTGCGAAGGCTGCGGCATCGGTGCCGCATAGCCATGTTGGGGTGGCGGCGGCGGCGGAGGCCCGGGCATTTGCATGTAGGGCGGCGGTCGCTGTTGCAAAGCCTGGCTGGCCATGTGGGCGTATCCGGACGGCGGGTTTCGCATGTGGTCGTCGGGGCGAGGATATGAGTAGGCCATTCTGTCTGGCTGCTCGTGATATGGTCGAGCGGGAGGAGGTGGCAAGGACTGCGGTGGCGGAGGTCCTCGGATGTCGCCCTGCTGTGTAGTCGTCGGCGGCAGCGCTCCCCGGTAGGCATCTTGCGGGCTGGTGGATGGGTAGCTGCCATGCGTTTGTTGCCCTCTGTCACCAACCTCTTGGTTTGTTTTGGGCGGAAGTGGAGGAGACCCTGACATGGGCGGAGAAGGGTAGGCTCTGGGTCGAGCAGCAGTCTCGGACTCTGCTCCTGGAGGTGTTGCCCAAGTCAGGTCGAGGGCGAATCGCGCCAGGTCGGATATGCCTCGGCGCTGGCCGAGCGAGGTAGACGACGTATCGCAATCTCTGCTTGTGGCTTGCATGGATGTTGTGATTCGACTGGTGTAGGCGCCTGGGTCGAGAGCTCCCCACGTCTTTTACCAGACGACGGCCCGTTTCCCAGACTCTTCAAGACAGGATCGTATATCCTGCCAACGCTGTCGATGAGTTCCCGACTGTGAGGTTGATAGCCTCGAACATGTGCCGTTGTTAATCGCAAATATGAACGAATGAAGACGATGCCCTCCTGCCAGGTTTGGACACGAGAGGTCAAGACGGTTGTTGCTGGTTAAGCTGGTTCCGGACAGGCTTCAAATAGAGTGCGTCGTATCGACTCGAGGGCTCGAGCCTGTGCTGGAATCAAGGCGCTGATGTGGCAACTAGAGAGCTCTGGATAAAGCTCCCGAGGCGATCTGAAATTGACAAAGGCTCAGATCTAGGTCGGCCGGGCTTCCCAAATCAGGGCGCAAGCTCGCGAGGGCTTTAAAGGGTGCGAAGAAACCTGGATGCCGAGGCGCGAGAAGTACAAAAAGATGTCGAATGGACGGGCCCAGAGAACGACAGGCGGGAGGGGATGCAGGTGCTACTGCGGTGAGACGACGACGATGCGGCAGAGTGATACTCGCACAACAATCCTTCGGACTCCAATAAAGCTACCTGCGGCGGTGTTGGTGGTTCGTCGAGAGAGGTTGTGATGCGGGCAGCTGCAGGCGGTACCACGGCGGAACCTCAGGCACGGGATGCGGAGGTAGTTGGATGGACGGAGCACACTTGGAACCGGCGGCCAAGTTTGGACGTTGAGAGAAGGTGAGGGACGGTGTGCGTACGTGTGTGATGGAGAGAGAGTGCGCGCGCGAGAGTAGAGAGAGAGTGCGAAAGGAAGAGAGAGGGAGGTGAGGACAAGATAAGTCTGTCCCGGTCCGAGTCTCTTTTTCTGGACAGTCTTCCCGGTGGAAGGGGAGAAGAAGAGCGTTTTGTCGAGGGCTGGATGTTGGAGAAAGGGCCCGTAGACCTTTTTTTTTTTTTTTTTTTCCTTTTGGGAGCAGTCGATCGGTGGCTCCCGGTCGGTTTTTGTGTGACTGGAGCCAGACGTACTGGGCCTACGAGGGGGGGCAATTGAGATGAAGCTAGGGTGGTTCAGGGTTGATCTGGTCGAGGGACAGGTAGCCCAGGGAAGACCCCGGCCCACGTCTTTAGAGTGGCTGCTAATCAGGGTAGAGGGCTATGCCATCACGATCCCCTGCCGAACGACAATTCTCCGCGCGTCTGTGTGTGTGTGAGTGTGCGAGTGAGAGCGAGAGTGGTGTAAGGGTTGGTGTCAGGGTGTGCGTGTTGCGTGTGGTCTGTGGCCTGTGGTCTGTGGGCGGAGAGACAGCGGGTGGCAGTAGGAGTGTGAGCTGTTGGGCTGGTGGTGGTGTTGGTGTTGGCGGCGGCAGCAGCAGCCAACAGCCAGCGGCCAGCAACGAACGGACGACGAGCAATATGATGGCAGACAGACTGTGCCTGCCGTGGTGCTGGTGCGATGCGAGAGTGGCAGAGAGGCGTGTGCTGAGCGTGGCCGTCTGGTCCTTGGTTGGCGGTAGCGATGGTAGCGCTGGGTCTGAGTGTTCCTGGTCGAGATTAACCAGGCACGTATGAAGCCACAACGTAATAAGACAGTGGGGGAGACAAGAGTCAGTGGACGGGAGGGAAGTACACCATAAAGAAGGTACAGGAGGTACACGCCACGCCATGCCATGCCATGCCATGCCTACCTTACCCAGCCAGGTACAGCAGCTCGGGGATGCTTGGTAGGCGAACGGGACGGAACTGCGGCCGCTGCCAGGACCCAATGGCGAGAGACAACAGCGGGCTGGGCAGGGAAGGCCATGGAAAATAAAGAAATCATACAGGGCAACTCCCCTCTGCGGCCCCGAGCTCTCAGCACTTCTCAGCGACAGCGAGCAGCATGCAGCGTGCAGAGCGCCAAATTTGATTGGGGAGGCGAAGGAGGGATGGTTCAGGTGGGAGTGGACAGGGAGGGGTGCACGTTGTCTCGAATGTCGGAGCCGGTGGCAGATGGCAGATGGCAGGATGGGTACTGTGTGTATGTACATGTAGCCGGGAGCCAGGAAGGAGGGAAAGAAGTCTGACTGGTGGATGGATGATGGATGGATGGATGGGAAAGGGCAGCATGCGATGGGATGGATGGGTAGCGATTGGGATGGGATGGATAGGCGGAATGGGCGGATGACAGGCCAACACCCAGGGGTGCTCTTCACACCAAGATCCGACCTGTGCGTGTGTAGGTAATACCGTGTAGGTAAGCTGCCTGCCTGTCTGTTTACCATACCTAGCTAACCCGGAAGGCAGATAGATGTAGATGAGGTAGGCAAGTAGACAAGTAGACAGGCAGGCAACTTGCAACTGCACACAAAGCATCGCAGGGACATGCGTGAAGGGACGGCGCCTAGGCGGGGATCCAGACCAGCTGCTGGAAAGAGTGACAGAGAGGCGGATAATTTGCGAAATTGACATGGCGGTTGTGGAAGCCAAGGCGCCGGAGCCAACTGCCGGAAGAAAGACAGCGCCGGAGCCATGAGGTCAAGTCCAACGACGACGAGGCCACGCCGACTCGCACCGCTCTGAAGATGGAAGTTAGAACAGTTGGTGGTGGCCATGATGGCGTTCGTTGCTCGAACAAAGCAGATTCGGTTGGCAGCTGTCAATAAGGTACACCTGGAGCTTAGGGCGTCTTAGCAGGTGAAGTAAGACAGCCATGGCGAGGTACGTAGCGCACAAAGCATGGCAAGCATGGCAGAGCTCGAGCCAACAACGAGGGCACGCAGAAACAAGTCGTGGAGGTGGTGGTGGTGCCGCTGCTGCTGCTGCTCTTGTTGCTGCTCTTGTTGCTGCTCGTGGTAATAACGGTGGTGGGTGGGTGGGTGGAGGAGGAGGAGAAGGTGGTGGTGGCCCAGGGTCCAGGGGAGGGGGAGGGCAGATGAGCGGACGTGGGTGCGTGGAACGGGGGCCACGGGGGACATGGGGGGGAGAAGAAAGCAGCAGAATGGGAGGGGGCGTGAACGCATCAATCCAGATGGGGTCGAAAGAAGGTTGTGGGATGTGTGGAGAGGCGAGCGGAGGGATCGACCTGCGAGCGCAAGAGAGAGATGAGATGACGGGTTTGAGATGGTGGCATTGGATGAAAGGGGAACGGGTGCAAATCCAAGACTGTCCGTGTTAAGAGACGAGCGAGCGCTTCCGTCTGGTGCTGGGTCTCGTTGTTGATTCTCGATGCTCACTCTGCCGCTTAAGAAGGGATGGGCAAGGCAAGGAAGGATGAACGGGGCAGGGGATACAATGGAACATGAGGCAAGGGATCCGTATGCGTACGTACTGACGGATACTCGAGGCAGGGCAGGGCAGGGCAGGCGAGGCCAGGCCAGGCCAGGCCAGGGTGCTCCGTCAAGAAGGGACGGATGGCTGAGGTAAGGCAACGCAACGCAACGCAACGCAACGCAAGGTAGGTACGGTGCGGTGCGGTATGGATACCCTCCCCAAAGTTGCGAGGTGTGTACAAGCACGGCGAGGAAGCCAAGGGCGACGACGCTGGACATGCTCGGGGTGTGCGGCGTGCAGCGTGCAGCGTGCAGTGCGCCCGTGGCAGCGTGGCATCGGACGGAAAGGTGCCAGGGCCTGTCTTGTGGTGCTGCCCATGTTCTTCCCGTCCCCTGGCCGTAGGTCTGCCTCGTAGTCCCTTTCCTGTCGTGTAGAGTAGGTAGACGGGCAGGCCAACAGCCTCATGTGCCCGTCCGTGCCGTTTTGAGATCCCATCCAAGCTTCTTTCTTGGCAGGCGGTGGCCGTGGACTGTTCGGAGCATGTCTGGGTGGGCGGATATGCGTGCATCTGTCTCGGATGGCCATTGAGATTTCGGTACGACGAGAGACAGAGATGCACGATTAAGGTAGACTGGACAAGGAGGGGGGGGGGGGGGGGGGGGGGGGGGCCAGGGGGGAAATTAGGGTGACGGACCCCCCCAAACCCCGCCCGCCCGGTGGCCCCAAGCCCGGGGCCGGGGGGGGGCGGCCCAT
>JAOWMA010000412.1:23681-39029 GCA_025962755.1 Colletotrichum tropicicola
CCCCCCCCCCCCCCCCCCCCCCCCCCCCCCCCCCCCCCCCCCCCCCCCCCCCCCCCCCCCCCCCCCCCCCCCCCCCCCCCCCCCGCCGTCCAAGGGGGAAATGATGGTACGGTACCTCGCCAAAGCCAGGCGGCACGTTGCGCCCTAGCGCGTGGCCGGGAGATGGAGGCGCATTTAATTGTGGGCGCCGACGTGGATGACATGTCAGGCAGGGTGCCAGGCCGAGGCCGGGCGTCGGGACGGGCGGGTGATTTCGCGATATCGTCGTATTTTTCATTGCCTCCCATTGAAACCGCAGGCCACCAGTCGGTGCGCGGGAGGCACCCCGAATTAGCAGCCGCGTCCTGCTCCGAGTCGAGGTATCCGCACCGCAAGGGACGATGCCTGGGAACAACGAGGGCGTGCGCAGCTGCTGCCGTGATGCGCGACTTGTAAGTGAGGAAAGGGAGGCTTGTCATGTCGACGGGGGCCGAGAAATTGTAACACAAGCCTCTTCGAGTCCTCGTGCTCGGTACGAACGTGTCCCGAAAGGGACAAGGCCCATCTGCGCGACAGCATCGAGGGTCCACGGTCCTGGCTGGACAGACGACAGAGGTGCCGACGTTGTCAAGTGAAGACAGCCAGCATGTGTGCCTGGCTACCCTGGCCTCTTTCAGCCGCCACGCCACCATGGGTGGCTCTTCTTCCGTCTAGCCATGACCCGAAAATGAAGGTCAGCCATGGAGCGGCGGCCAATCTGTGGCTGACGGGCAGGCCGGACGGGCAAGGCGAACAAACGAACGGGGGGAGGGGGGGGGCTGAGAGCCCGAGATGGGATGAGAAATGGAGACAGAGGCGGAAATGGAGCTGGAGCTGCAAATGGAGCCAGCGGCCCTGGAGCAGGAGATGGGGGAGACGAGGCACGGATGGCAAGAAGAGACGAGGGCCGACATGGACCGGGGTTGACGGCGGCTGGCGACGAACGTGGACCTGGAGCTGGACCTGGACCTAGACCTGGACCTGGGCCTGGGAGAGCTGGAGTGAGAGCTGTTGCGGTTGCGGTTGCTGTAGCTTTTGCTGCTCTGCTGCTCTGCTGCTGTCGCCGTCACCGTCCACCGTTGCCGCCCGCGTGGCTGGACCTGACTTGCTAAACTGACGTTGTGGGCTGCAGCCGTCGCCGCGATCGTGGGCCGAGGGCCATGTATGAAGGACGTGCGCGTGAGTCGGAGATTGAAAGAGCGTCCGAGGCCGCTCGTGTTGAGTCGAGTCGAGACCAAGGGCTGGGCGGAGAACACCGTTGAATATTCGCCGGCCACGTTGGGTTCTAGTCGGCGCCGCACGGCGCCGGAGACAACTACCCCCTTGCCTTGGGGAGCACGCGCTGGCGCCTGGCGCCTGGCGGCTGAGGCACGACGAGGCAAGGAGAGTGAAGGCATTGCGTGTGCGTGTGCCTGTGGCGGGAGACTCGACTCGAGCTTAGAGAGACCCGTCTATGGATGCTCGCAACGAGAACTGCCTAGTGTCAGTTTGCGCCCAAAACGCAGTGCAGGCAGGGCAGGCAGGCAGGCAGAGGCAGGCAGGCATGGATGGGCATGTCATGTTGATGTCAAGAGAGCACCAGCACCACCCGTGCCAAAGCTGCAAGGAAGAGGAAGACGACGCGACTTGGTACGTGCCTGGGACCGTCTCTGCTTCTCTTCTCTTCTCTGACCAGAGAAGCACGTGCCGCCCTCCTCATCTGCCTTGCTTACCTCATCCGCGTCAATGGCCGACTCGCTGAGGCGACTGGCCAGGCCCTGCCCAGGCTCTGTCTGTCCTGGCAGGTGGCACCTGCTTGGTACTCGACACCATCATCACCACCAACGCCGCCACCGTCGCCGCCTCTGCTCTCCAGACACCGCGCAAGGCACCTGGCACCCTCCGGATCCCCTGCCTTGCCTTGCCTTGCCTTAGCACGGCACCGGGGCTGGGGGCTTGGAGCATTGACTAAGGCATCTCGCCCGAGAAGGAAGGGGGCCAACCCGCGCCGCTGCAGTCCAGACGTGCCGCTCAACCTAAACCACCACAAGGTACGGTGGCCCGCGGCGCAACCATCGTGAGGTGGTGTCAAGCCGTTGGGGACTGCGATACAGGAAGGACTGGCGTGGAGCTAGCTAGTCGAGCGCTCCGCTGCGCTTGTCGTTCTTCAACTCGGCCTGCCATGTGAGAGCCAGAAACGTTGGGTCGGCAACCCTGTCATGGCCTTGGGCGTAGTTTGGCTCGGTCCAATCCACCCGCATCTTGCTCGGTGCTTCTTCTTCCCTGACACGCTCCAGTTTTCGCCTCCAATCAGACCTTGTGCAGGACAACGGTGATCAGAGACTGGAAACAGGTTGTCTAGCCGCGGCCATTCCATCCCGTGAAAGCGGAGGGAGACAGTTGACGGGAGAAGGGAAAGAGAGACAGCGAAAAAATTCCCCTCTGACCCCGGTCATCTCCAATATCACCCAGTACCAGCGACCTGAATGCAAGGTCAACTCCAATCTCCAGCCATCCATCCATCTGCCTTAGTGCTGGCCCAAGCATCGCGCCGCGCCCCACGTTATGCGGGAACGACCCAACTCGGGCTGGCATATCTTGGGTTGGGGTGCCAGAGAAGCCCTAGGCGCCGACGTCGATGCCATCGTCAACCGCCATGGGCGGGCGGGGTGAAGCTGCTGCGGTGCGGACGGGCACGGCAGCATCTGGCGAACTGCCATTGTCGACCCGCTGGTCAGCAGGGAAGCAAGCCGCTTGCTGTCCGAGTTTTTCTTTTGCCTGGGGCCGGCAGAACATCTACAAACGGGATGGCGAATTGCCTGCAGATGCGCTATGCGTGCGAGTGGGTGTGTGGTGTGGTACGGTGCGGTCCCCCTCACGAGTTCCCCTCACCCGTCTTCTCCCCTCTTTTCGCCATTCACAGGGCCAGGGCTACCTGCGAACTTCAGGTGGCTTTGCTCGGTTGCTCTTCGTGGCTTCGCCGCTAGCCATACCTCTGCACCTTCTCGTGCTGATTGATTGATGACTTCGACGATTTCCGCCCGTTCTGGCTCGTCGCAGCAGGCCGGCCGCCTCGCTGTGGGCTGCCGACAGCCGTGTCCTCGATGATGCCCTGATGTAGGCCCTCCTTTTGAGAAAGACGGCCGCGAGCAGCACTCGGTCTGCAGCAGGCTTCTGCGCTTCTCCATCATCCTCTGCAGCATCATGACTCCTGCCTCGCCGGTCTTCAAACGATGATGTCTGATACCGGGGCGTTCCCGGTCGGCGGACCGTCTGAGACCCGTTGTATACAGTAAGGTGGCTGCAATACCGTGCGGCGGAGCGGGCAATTAAAGAGAGGGAAGGAAAAAAAGAAAAAAAAAAAGTGCCGGCATCGCGAAAGCACTCCAATGGGGATGGCATCTAAGGTTTGCAGTCCGCATAACATCCGAACTCCAACAATCATGTCCCGAATTGGGACGGTGCTGGCGGCAGGGGGGTCGGTTGGGTGAGTACCGATTCCCTCTGCTTTCCCTGCATGAGGCAACCTCACCACCACTTGGGGGCGGCGAGACGAAGCGTCCATGCAGCAGCAGTAGTTCTATGCAAGCTGCTCGCGTCATGCCTGCCCCCTTCTTCTTGTTCGTCCCATCTCTTGCAACCGCTATTGGGTCATTGGCCCCAGTCTGTCATACTCGTTCCCAAGCATCTGCGTGTGTGCCCAGGGATCGGTGAGCTCAGGCACCGTCGACCCGTCATGTCACCAGCAGCCTGCCTGCGATTGTCATTTGAGCCGCCGCCCCGCCCTTCTTGGCCCGTCATTGGCACGCACCTCCATCTGGGCACTCGTGAGCTCAAAATCCACCAACAAGATGCCGGCCTGGTCCGCGACCGCAGTCTGATCCCTCTCATGCTTCTAGATGCGCTGATGTGACACTGCCATCCCGAATAGGGTACCCAACACATGGGTTTTGAGATGACTGGCCGACGAATAGGCCGTTCGGGCACGTCCTTTCGTGGTGTTCAGGTCCCTTTAGCCGTACCTTTGCCTCGCACTTGATCCACAACCGTGGAAAGACGCTGCAATGGAACCGTGGAGACATGTACGTTTCGCAGCAACATTTCTCAGGTTAGCGCGTCACTGCTTGATCTCTTCATCCAGCTTTGCCGGCCCATCATGTGCACCAACGGATGGTCCTCCTGTCGGGATTTTAGGTTTCCTTCTGTAAGACTCGTCAATACTATGATCGACTTAACTGTCTCTTGAACGCCTTGTCAAGTCCCCGAAACCCTGCGCGAGTCGCGCCAGCCTTGTATTAGATGCGCTTGTGGTTGTCATACGGACTTTCATGCCGATGCACAAGCTGCAAAGCTCTGGCTGCCACTCCACAAGCCGAGTCGTTCGTCCCAAACACGTATCACTCCATCGTATGCATGGGCTTGCTTTGGTCAATTAAGCCTGGTTGCCATCTCATATCTTTCCGCCCTGGCCGGGGACTTAGGACTTGGGGTACGCACGGAGCCCTGCCAGAGTCTGCTTATTGTGAACGCGTCCCACAGGCGATCGTGGCTGTTGTTCCGCAGCGAAATTAGTTCCAGGTAGCCCGTTGAGATTGGCTTCGTTAACGTCGACAAGGCCGGAAGCCGGGAAGCTAGGTGACAGGGTTCCTTGCTCTTTGCCACGCTGACGACCACGCCCATGTGGGGCTCACAAAAGCCACTCGGTATCGAGCCAGACCATGGCCTTAACGATGTGGGATTAGCACGCCGCGATGGCTGCGGACGCCATCGGCCGTCACGTCACCACGGTGAGAGTCTGTCCCTGGCGTTGCAGCTCGGTTATCCATGATCGCTGGAACCAATTTCAAGGCTGCTAGGTCGAGTCCCAGCAACAAGCCGCTTGTCCGTCTTTTGAGCTGCGTCCACGCTCGCATTGATCAAGTCTTCCGGCCTTTGTCTCAACAGATAATGCGCCTGACGCTGCTGGAGATCAGTGGACTTCGTCCAGCCCCAGCCTCGATCTGCAGAGCCCTCGGCTGGCATCTGCGTTCCGCACTGATTTCACGACCGCTGGGTTGACCCCAGTGTTTGCGCCACCGGTGCAGGCGCAGGCGCCACACTTCAGCAAGTCTTTCCCACCCCGGCCCCGGCAGACATGGCTCTCACGGCCTTCCGTGGATACCGCCGTCTTTCGTCTGATCATGCCCTGTCCGAACCCCCGGCTCTATCCACCCACATCTGGATCCTCGAGCCAGACTTCACCGACGACTTACATCGTCTGTGGCAGGCACAGCTGGTCGACTAGGGCCGATAAAGTCAGAGTTGTGGCATTTGGGACAAGCATCCGAGAGCTAGGTCTGCGACCGGTGTTGTCTGTGGTGGTCTGAAGAACCGCAATTCAGGAGTTTGTAGCAAATGTCGTTGGTTCTGTACTTTGTAGTCAGTCCGCTTTAGTGATCTGCTGGGTGTGCTCGTCCCAAGTCCCCTGGACTGTTTGATCTGCCGTTGCTCCCCCGTTTTCCTACCCGACCTCTCGTCAAAACCGTCCGAGCAGGAGGAACCTTAATCGACAAGTGCCCGCTGAAGACTCGTGGGATCAATGCATCGTACCAGGTTTGGGCTGTGTCACAGGCTGTCCGGGTACTTGAGTTGGTTTTCAAGATGGAACCGTTCCGGGCACGTTGGGTAGCGGGAAATCCGGCGGTTGACGGTGAACAAAATGGGGAGCTGGAGTCATCGGCTCTTTGGTCGCCTCTGCGGCGACTCGTTATTGTGTCAAATTCGAGTCGATGTGTGTCTCAGCAACCTTTCCGCGACGGCTGTCACTGCGATGATCCATCGGGCGTGGCCAATGCGGCTGGGTCTCCTCCGGGACGTCCTGACGCAAGCAAGCATCGTCGGAACTCTCGACGCCAGCTCCTTTTTTGACAGGAGTCTGCCGACATGTCCAATTGCGCGCACGACTCGGCGGGGCGTGAACAGACTTCACGATAGCATCAGCGAATTGTCGCGGCTGAGGCCTATGTTGGAAATTGTTTCGACAGTATTTCTCCACGCCTCCCATGGCTTCCGTGGCCTCTTCAAGAGGCTGGCACCTCCTAAGGCCAAATTACCCAACGGTGGCTGTTCCTTGAAATCCCCGACTTGAGTTCATGGGGGCATGTTTGGCAAGGGAGCCCCATCTGGTTGGCGGCGGGCTGGCAGGTTGGCCTAGCACCAAACAGGGTTTACGCACCGAGACACGTCTTTGAACCGCGCAGGCAAACTCTGGGGTGAGGACTCGAAGAAGGTGTGTAAGTCGGGTATCCGTCAGTGCGGTGGATATCTCGGCCGGTGCAAGCGCCTGAACGAGCGGCTTGAATGGGGGCACACAGTGCTGCCAGCATGTTCGCATCGTTCGGATTGTGAGTTCAGTGCATGCCCCATTCCCCCACCCCTCTTCTCTCCGCCCCCTCCCGCCAAGCTCGTGTTGTAGAGACGGAGGTGTGAATATAGGACAGGGCAGCTCCCGGCACGTTCGTCAAGGTGCGGAACGTTTGGGTGTGGTTCAGTGTAACGCTGTTGAAGAAAGAGGCTGTCCAAGTCCCGGCCGACAACCTGGCCAGCTGCCATGGCTAGAAATGTAGCGTTAATTTGGATTAATATAATCCAGGGGAAAGCCGGCTCTGAGGTGCGCTGGAAACGTCGCTCAAGCCTCTGAGACACAGAGTACTGACTCAGCATCCTGACGAGGAGTTAAGCTCAGGCTCGGCGGGTGCGTTGCGATGCGGAAGAAATGCGCAGGCATGCCGGGAGCCCCGTGTGGATGCTTGGTTGCTTGTTTGCTTCCGCCCGGAGGTTTTTTTTTTTTTTTTTTTTGGCTCATTTGACTTTTTCCTTTCCCTTCTGATTCCGAGCGGCCCATGGGGGGGGGGATCGAGGTCCCGTACCAGGCCTCGCGAGACGAGGCGCAGTTCTCGGTCGGATGTGCCGCGAATGCCCACCGCGATGGCCAGGTCCAGGCTTGCGCCATGTCGAATGGAGATGAAGCCCACCGAGGGCCTTTTGATATGACGAGGGGTATAGCGGGTGGGATGCCAACGACGACGAGGCATTCCGAAGTTTGACGGTGATTGGGCCTTGGAGGCGAGCGGGACAGAAATCAGCGGCTCGTGGCGAAGGTCTCATGAGTTGCAGACGTGGTGGTGGAGGAACGTTCTGGTTGGCGAAGGGAAGGAGCGGGAAAAGGCGCGACAAGGATGAGGAGTGAAGTCCGATGGTGGCCGCTGGGGGCTTACCAAAAGGCGAAGGCACTCAAGTCATTTGCGACTGGGCCGCTTCTGGCAGGACGATAAGGCTGATGATTGAGCGTCTTTTCTGGCTCTTGCTCCCTACCTTTGGCGCCTCATCAGTTTCCGCACCTTGGAAGCCTGAGAGATGGAACTCGATCGAGGTGCTCCCGGCTTGGGAGGTGCTACCCATGGCCAAGTCTAGACCGCCACTGCAGCCGACAAGGGGGACAGGCCCTTATGGAGAAATATTGGACGGGGCTCAGCGCAGTGCGGCGTAGAAAAGAGGTTATTCGGAATGAAGAGCCTGGGTAAGGTGGGTTGAGGTGGAAGTGGGTGACGATGACGGCCCCAGTTGTGTTCGGTGAGCGTGGCGGGGCGACCAGCATCGTGCCTTACCTTAGGTAGGTAGGTAGTATAGGTACCTAGGTACTCAGACATATAAAGAGACCACGACGCGGGACGGGACTCGATCCATCAGAGGCCACAGCGGGACGCTGCAGATTCTGCTCCGTCAGCACCTCGTTGATTTCCTTGATCATTTACGGATACTGCGCTGTGCTTTCTGTGCCTTCCAATTGGCATCCAAGTCAGGTGATGATAAGGAAGGCATGAGGGGAGTAAGGTCCCTGCTGCGGGATATGTACAGACGCGAGGCAAGTGCCTGGCCAATCGAGTGTGAAGGCTGTTGCCCCGTCATCTCCATCGCCAGTTCGGAAAGACCCACTGTGCCTGCGGGAAGCTGCAACGGCTCTCGGAATCTTTTTCTTCTTTTTTTTTCTCCTCTTCCTGGTCCATGCTCCTCTCTTCTGGCTTCTTCTCCCTACCTACCTAGGTAGAGTAGGTACCGAGGCTACCCTCCCTGTCTTTCCTCATCTTGTGAGTTATACCTATCCGTACCTGCCTTACGGATACCTCATCGTCACTTGTCTCGCTGAGCACGCGGCAGGCAGGACCACGTATGGCACGGCGTATTACCGGCTTCTCCATAACGACCACTGTTCCATTGCCAGCCACATGTGGACTTTTCTGGTCCTGTTCCTGTTCCTCGTGGCCGGCCTCGTGTTCGTTACCAGCCACCAAAGTCACGACTACCTTATCCGTGCCCGGCGGCGGCAGGGCGGCTATTGCAGGTAGCCGTTGCCAGGACCTTCCCCTCGCAGGTCGGCCATCCTCATCCAACTTGATGAAAAGCTCCGAGGGAAACACCCCAGACCCAGTTGCGCCCTGGGACCTGGGCATCTCGGGCACAATTTGCGGCGGCCGGGGCAAACATCAGACAAAAACTCCCCGGCGCACATTCCCTGCCCCTCCTCTTCTCCTTCCTGCCTTACGGCACGCGCACGCCCTACTACCTACGTGAGGTAAGGTACATAAGGTACACACACACGACCACGGATACCTTGCCCTCGTCTGCGGCCTCTGCACCGGACCAATGACGCTTGCCATGCCCCGAACGGCCTCTCTGCTCCTCTGCCAATGTCACTTGCCTTTAAAAATAACAGGAAAAACAAAGACGATGCAAGCACCTCCCCGGCTCCTCTGCCCTCGCCGGGGGACTCCAGCTGGGTAGGGCAATTTGGCCAATTTCCAGTGGCTCTGCAGAACGTGCTCTGAATCGCGCGCCAACAGCTGCACCCCCAACTTTCCCCACCTCACCTGAATTCCTAACAGCCCTCACCACTCGGCCGAGTACTGAATTATCTGCACGACAAGGGGTCTGCCCGGCTCGCATCCTGCCATCAATCAAAACCGCGTCCACGCCCAATTCCGCGATGCCCACCAGAGGAAACAGGCCAGCAGGCAGGCAGGCAGGCAGTCAGGTGCCCCCCGCCACGCCGCCCGAAAGAACCAGATCAGAAGCAGGCCCTGCACCACCTCCGCCATCAGCAGCAGCACCATCACCACCATCACCATCACCACCACCACTACCACCACTACCACCACCGCCAGCCATCGCCAAACCCAGACAGCTCCGCGACCCGCGCCATCTCGCAGCGTCCCACACTGCCAGCTGCTGGTTCTCACCGTCAGGGTCAGGGTCAGGGTCAGGGCCTCCGACAAGGGACGGCAAGCTCCAGCACCAAGACCAAGACAAGGTTCACCTCCGAGCCCTGCTCATCCGACGGGACCGCGTCAAACTTGTCATCCCATCTTTTCTCCGGCTGACGATTTCCCCGACCCGCGGCACAACAAGTCGCAGCCTGTGACGATCGCCGCCAAGCTCCTCCCCAAATTCCGAGAGACCTGGCTGCTTGCACCAAAGACACTCTATTTGGCACCGGGAGTTGCACATTGCCTTGAGAGTTCCCCGGCCAGAACGCACCCGTCGTCACTTACCATACGCCTGCTCTTTCGATGGCCGCCTATGTACGGACACGCCAAACGAAATCTCCCTGCACCTGCACATGGAATTCCACACGTCACCACTTACTCCGAGTAAAGGGTCAAGTTACAACCACACTGTTGATACCTCGCAACACCTTACCTACCCACTTGCAACGATGCAACGTCTCCGGTTTTTATTTCCCACGTCGTCATCCATGTCGACCGCAGAGGACCTCCGAGTGCAACTCTGCTGAAGCAGCTATCAGCAATCGAGGAGGCTGGAGACGACGAAAACAGATGAATCTTTCCCCTTCAGATGAACGCCTCGCGTCAAACTGGCCCGACTGGACGACTTCCCCACTTACACCGCACAGCAACAGGATGAAACTCCAATCTCCCGTCTACCGAGCGTAACCAACATTTCGGCCCGTCGCTACATGTATATTCCTGACCGCTCCAGGATTCTATGTGCACTTGTCCCAGATTCGGAACAGGAAGCGCAGTATCTGTATCCGTATCGCAGGCTGCATTCGTGCGCCAGCTCGATTGCATCTCCGTTCTCAGATCCACTTCCAATGACAACCAGGAGAATTTGGTGCTCGTCACATCGTGCCCTCATACCCTCGTCAACTCCTAGCGCACACCGGGATCACATGTAATGATGGATTCCAGGCACGAGGTTCCGATCTGGTTCTGCTTGTCGACACGTTCCAGCAACCTCTTGCACTGGCATAAAGCCGGTTGATTTCCATCAATGGCAGTCTGAGACAGGCGTTGGCTCTAAATGCAAGCTTCAAGCCGGCTAGCGATCTGCAGCAAAGTCGAAATAGCAACATGCTGACCGTCATCGCAACGCAAGTCGCCCTGGCTGACCGCCATTCGTACTGAGTCAAGTACAAGACCAGGGCCCTTGGTCCGTCGTTGCCCGCCTCTGCCGAGAAATATCGTGGCCTGCCATCTCCCCAGCTAACTCTGCGTTTCTGGCAAGACAGCGCCCACGTCTCACGCATCTGCTCGTCCACAAATCCACAGAGAGGGTTTTGCTGGGGTGGGTATGACCCTGATGCATGATCGGGACGTGACAGGCTCGCTCGGGGATATCTTCGTTTCTCACGGGCCTCTTTGCGATCCCTCATTGTCCTCAACCCATACCTGCGCACGCGATCAGGACAAGCGCCATCTCAACCAAATTCATGCGTCGTCCCAACCGAGCCAGCCGGAGAATTTTACGTGTCCCGGCAGCCTTCTAGACCTGGGACAGGACGGTCGAATCCTGCTCGTCAGATCGGGTATTTCTAGCGCGGCAATCCCAAGACCTGTTCCAGACATGAACGGGACGTGGGCCAGCGCAAATGCTACGCATGACATTTCTGCCCCGCGGTGCATGAACGTCGAGCAGTAAAGCCGCGCCAACATTGTCACAGACTTGCGAACCCTCTTTTCGGGGCGCTAGGGCCTTGCGACGTCTCCAGCGCCAGTCACCGCCATGTCAGATCACAAGCGGCGATACCACCGTACGGGCGACGCTACCGAAAATGGTGCTCGCCTAGTCCGCAACGGTACCGGCCAGTTGGGAACATGGTCAGTCTGACAAGGCCCTGCTTGCCTGCTGTGTCATACTGCAGATTGCCCGAGAGCTTCCCCCAGGCACCTCCTACATTACTCAGGACGCGTGCGAGAGCGTGTCTGAGACGATGCTCGGTTGGCTGCCAAAATGGCCAGCGTACAGGGAAAGGTATGGATGTATACGCCTATCCGCACATCAAGAGCGGCTGCAACAACAACAATAGAGGCGATTCCCACTGGTCGACATGTTTTTGGAGGGCCACGGCAAGGCTCAGTGGATAAATATTGCGTACCATCCCTGCTAACTTGGTTGGCTGAGAAGATGGGACGAATTTAAAATTGGGCGACAGGGGACCTGGGACGGACTGGTACCGAATGTGGCCCCGTGTCTGGCTCCAGGGTGGTTTGGGCCGATCGTCATGCCTGCTGTCCTGCAGCGGAATCCTCAGTCCCGGGGCCCTATATCTGATCTCTCCCTGGCGATAATAGCCGGGTTTTCCAGATTTGGTTGAGCCTGCAACGGTCGGCCACATGGGACGAGATTTAGAGGAACGCCACGGATGTCGACGTCGAAGAGGGCATCGCCGACTCTCTGGAAAAATTCGGCAACCACGAGATGTTGCTCAAACAGGATGCTCGAGGAGCATGCCATTCTCACGAGCGAGTCCGAAAATCGGTTGCTATTTCCATCCGGCTCGTACCCAGAAGCGGTGCATCCGGAACGGGCCCCCCCGCCGTGGATGCTCGGCGACACCGTTGGTTGGCGCGCGCAAACTGCTGGACACTCACTCTGGACACGACGGCCTCGTTGAATCTCCAGATTAATGAATTCGCGGGGCGCCGGAGGAAACGCGCGCATCTTAGACGCCTTTGCGCCCTACATGTGTCATTCACTGTGGCATTGCAAGCGGTTATGCCGAAATCCCAGAATTTCCACGAGTCTTTTCGGAGGCGCTAGCACGACTGAGGTCCGCCGGCCGCTTGTCTCTCTGTAGCAAGGGACTGGCGACGACGTGAGCGAGCTCGTCAAGCTTAATCCTCGTCTTGAGGAGACGGGCGGAGGCCACTTGGCATTTTGACAGACGGCACGAAGGCTGGAGGTTTGGGGAGATGACGCACATCCGACTTCACCAGCGTCTAGACTCGCCCAGAAGGCCTTGATGCGTTGCGGTATCCGTACGGGGGGCGGGCGTCGGCCTCGCCAAACAGGAACAGGATCAGGATCAGAAACAGGCCACGGCCCTTGCCTGGGGCCATCCCATCTCATCACAACCCGTCATCCCAGGGTCTCTGGGCCACTCGGTGATTATCATCCCGCGCGCATTGGCAGTGGGGTCGTTACGAAGTCCTGCGACGGCCCCACCAACCTGACGAGCGCATCTGATTCTGATGAGCTGGCCGCATGTGGCCGGCCGCACGCTCGGCGTGGAGTTCTGACAGACATCAGACGAACATTTTGGGGCCCTATCCAAGGCCGCAGCGCAGATTCACCCGAGCCGCTGTTGAAGTGTACACCTTTGGACTGATTTGCGTGGCCCGGACGGCAAACCACCAACCGAGCCTTGTTAGATGGAGCCGTCGCGTACCGGTACCTGCACACCCTCCTTGCATTGCATGCCTTACGTACCCATCCGCTGCAGGCAAAGCTTGCTGGCATGTACGGCTACTCGACTATCTGGAGACTTGTTACTGACAGCCCGGCTGGCTGGCATTGGCGCCCTGCTTGATGGCCATGCATACCCCTCTCTGAGTTCATCCCATGCCCTGGCAGCGCAAAATGACGCGCCCCATTCGGTCAAGCAATCCCCTCATGATCGTTCGCAAGGTTGCCATATCGGACCAGATGGACCAATTTGCGGATTGTCAGAGGATCTTGTGTTGCCACGGATATACGAACGACCGTGGGTCGCGCGGCTTCCCGGCAGCCGGAACGCACGTTGCCAATATCGTGAATCACGGTGTGTTCCAACGATGTCGTCCTCTACATGGCGGTCAATGCGACATAAGCAAACTCACAGGGCATCACATCTACATGCGTCCAATAGGGATATTGTGACCATTGGAACGACGACCGCATTTGAGTGATCCTGATCATTTCCTTTGCTCGTCGCGGCCGCCTCCCGGACCAATGAGTTACAACTAGGTCATGCGGACTCACTTGGGCGAAGAATTGGATTGATCTTGGCAACCGTTGACGTCGATCCAAGTCTAGCTGGCAGATGGCGTTGAACAGCTTCCAGGTCAAGGCCGAGGCATTTTTTCCCCCGCGTAGTGGATCGAAGTAACTACAGTAACTGGAGCGGTCAGGCCATGATGACCTTCCACTGGGTGATCATATCTCGTGCGAGCTCGCTAGTGACGGATTGAACAAATCGCCGTGACATGGCTGCCTTGCAGAACAGGTCTGCAACTTCGACGTCATCAAATTAGCGCATATGCCAACCTTGTCGACGAGGCTGACGTTCCGCCTGGTCAACTCCCCCAACTGTTAAGGCCATGCTGAGCTATACTCGTCACTGCCTCTGCGTTTAAAGCCGCTTTGTGATGGCCCGACAAATCAGACTACTGGATATTCCTGCAGCCACAGAGCTCTGGTGCCTCAACGAGGCGCCCCGAGATCTGCCGCTAGGCGCCCGTCAGCTACTGCGATGGCTTGCAAACCTCCCGCCGTTGCTCCTAGCGTCCGAGCAAAGGCGCACTGGCATATGGGCAGAGAAAGCCCAGGCCTACGAGTCGGGCCAATGTCAAAATTGCTTAATCAAGCCATGATGGGCTCGTTGCTAGCCCTGCCCGAGCGGGACAGAACTATTGAGCTTTCCGGCTTGATGTCAAATTGTCCGAGTGCCGCTGAATCCCATCGCAAACACGAGACGGCCTGTGTTGCTAGCTTCATGGGTGCGATTTGACTTCGAGACCAGCACGATGGTCAATTTCAAGATGCCGTAATATCGGAGACAAAGAAAGGGGCAGGGTAAATGTCCCGTCCGCGCCGGCGCAAGGCTGCTCCCGGCCGTCTTCCCGCTCTTTGCTTTCGATAGTTTCGGACCTAGAATGTGTAGCAGTGGTGTCTTGATTGGTGACAAGCTCAGGTGGGAAGCTTCAAAGAAGCCTTCTTCACTCTCCCCGCCGGCCGTTGACCTATAGATTGCCACTTGGTTTCCTGGAGCACCAGCAGACGCACCTACGTATACGCCCAGGTCATGACGGTTGCGGGCCAAGAAGTGGATGGACGGAAGCCCTTTGACGCTTCAACCATGGCAATAAGAACCGCATGACACCAGAGACAATAGCGCGAGGCATCATCTGAACAAATCTATCCGTTCCCGCGCCAGGACATGCTCCCGGACAATCCCGCCGAGATCCAGCTCCGACCTTCCGGAGACCTCTCTTTGCCCGAATGCCCCCCTTTTTGCCCCCCTCGGTGCCATCAGCCACCTCCGTGGGAAATCAGATCCGTGTCACGAGAGACAACAAACAACGGGGACAACCCAAGAAAAGTCTCCGTAGCACATGCCCTTTCCCTCCATCCGTGCAACGTGAGGCTACCGCGAGACACTCGCTTATCGTGTCCCAGTAGATTCTAGACATGCCGTGGCACGGATACCAGAAAAGGGGCGTGTGCATACATACATACATACATACATACATACATACATACATACATACATACATGGAGCGCCCAGATGAAGCTCGGATGAAGGAAGACGGCAGATTGTTCCCGCCCCGGGGTCTACAGACGCGCTGTCGACGATGGCCTCGTTTGCGGGCCGATTTCACGGAGGCATCGGTGCTTAGGATACGAAGACAGCGACCTGAGAGGCGCGAGCAGCGGAGGCAGCCGGCATCATTCTGCCCTCTGCGGCCCCCTGTTCTCGCATCCTACGAACCTGGCGCTTGCCGAGCTCTCGGAAGCGGGGTTGTCGAGGAGGAAAGAGAACCGGGACGCCTTCACTGATTGGGTTGCCAAAGTTCCGAGCATGTTGTGTGTGTGTGTCTGCAGACACCCGTTGCGGGCGTCATAGCGAAGCCGGGAGGCGGGGGATGAAGCGGGCATCTCGAGCCGGTCAGCTTTGTTCGCAAAGAACGACACGAAAGGGGGGGGGGGGGGGGGGGGGGTGCGCGGAAGCGTTGGTACGGAACCTTGCCGCAGATATAAATTCCGTCCGAAAAGAAAAAGTATCCAAAAACGCGGCTGGGGGACCCCCACCCG
>JAOWMA010000413.1:0-38815 GCA_025962755.1 Colletotrichum tropicicola
GGGCTTAGGTGACTTATTTATAAATATTATAAATTAGTATTTCTTTTAGTTTGTTTTTTATTTATAAAGTATAGTATTATTTATAAGTTACAATTATTATAATTTTTTAGTTTAAAAACTTAAGAACTTTTTAGTTATAATAGTTAAATAATTTATAAATATATATAAAGTTAAGTTTTTATAAATAACTATTATTAAAGTTGATAGTAGGTATAAGGGTACTTCCCCCTTTGTTTACTCTATACGGGGGCTTAAGGCCCTAATTACTCTATACTAATACTCTAAGCTAAGTAATATACTACTAAGAAACCTTTTATAGGAAGAAAACTCAGGCTATATTATATAATATATAATTAAATAGATAACGCACACACACAATACTATATAATAATTAGCTAAAAGCTATAGTGCCCTACTATATATATAGGTTTCTCGGAGAAAGAGAGACCTATATATATAATAGATCTTTAATTAATTAGAAGAGAGGAAAAGGGGTTCCTATAGTCGGGATCAAACTGACGCCTATATGTTTGGACAACGCATAGGCCTACTAGGCGCATACCACTACGCCATACAGGACTATTATTAAAGTTATCATTTAGTTATATATTTTATTAATAGAGTAAGTACTATAAAATAATATTAGTTATAAAGTTAATATAGTAAATAATATTATAAAGTAATATAAGTTTCTAAGAATTTAATTTTTTAATAATAATTTAAATATTTTTATAACTTTTAATAGAGATTTATTAAATACTAGCTTAAATAAAGTCTCTTAATAAGGTTTTAATAAATAAATAAAAATAAGAGCAATTATGAAATATATAGATAGTTGATCCTCTATTAAAAATTATTATATCTTTTAAAAGATAAAAATAAAATGTAACTAAAGTAAATACTGCTCAAACTTCTCTTTTATATCTACTATAGAGTTAGTTTTACTTTAGATAGTTAATCTTTATAAATCGAAACTATATCTTAGGCTTTTTAAGGTTTTATTTAATTTTAACTATAGTTTTTATAAATAGAGTCTAATCTAAAAGTTGAAAATAAGGGTTTATATATTGTAATGGGGGAGACCAGTAGAGGGTGTGTTAGTCAGCAGGATCGCAGGCGTTTTCTCTTTGTATTTTTGTATTTAAGGTGTATAATCAGGGCCACAAACAGATTGACACCACACGCGCACCACCACAGAATCACAGACACTTTACTCTTTATTCTTTACCTTGATTATTGAATATTTCACAGAGACATAGTTACTGGGGCTATTTATTATACTGATCAGTATCTGTTTAGAATTATACTATAATAAGCTATAGTATCTTACTTAATTAGACGTACTCTGTGTTGAGCTATAGGTGTGGTTATGTTTTACTATTCCTTACGCAACCAGTCCGCATACTATCTAACCCTCTAGGCTTCAGCACCCTTACAATATCTATAAGTATTAATAGTATAACTAGTATATTTATAGGCTAAATATATAGTTCTCTGTTTTTTCTAGAGTGATTTTAAGGTTAGAGATTTTTTTATATTAGTTATAAAACTTCTATAAGATATAATAGATAGAAATTGTTCTATTTATTATATATAAAGTTAAATATCTCTAATAACTTAATATAGGTCTAGAGTGTTATTCTTAATATCTAAATTTATTATTATACTATAGGTAAGGGCCCAAGCTTAAAGCTTATTATATAATATTATTATAACTTAAATTAGGGTCTTAAATTAGTACTTTAATTATATTATTTAAGAGTCTCTAAGGTCTCTAAGGTAAATTATAGTATTTTACTATTTATTAAACTATTTAGAGAACTATTTTAGGTTCTTTAACTAGCTATTATTTACCTTAAAATATAAAGTATAGATTTAATTACTATAGATCCTAATCTGCTCTGTTATAGAGATACTAACTTAGTCTTATAATTAAAATATCTAAATATTAATTTTTATTATAGGTAAATAGTATTAATAAAAAAGATTAATAGAAATATAGTTTTATATTTACTCTTAAAGTTTATTAAATCTCTTAATATCCCTTTTTCTTACTAAAAATCTTAATATAAAGGAAAAAGTTTATATTTTAAAAACCTCTCATTAGTTTAATATTAATTTACTAAGGTTAAAATACTTCTAAAGTGTCTAAAAAATAGGAATAGTTCCTAAAAAAAAAGATATATAGTTAAAAAGAGAATAAATAAAATTTAATATTTCTAGTTATTTAAAATCCTTTTTAAGATTTAAAATAGATAGTTTATTAAAATTATTTAGATTAATATATCTCTATAGATTAAGACCTAATATAAAGTTCTAAAGCTTTTTAAACTATTTAGACTAATCTTTAGGCCTTATAAAAATAACTTTTAGTTTCACTATTATAAAATTATAAAAGAAAGTATAAACTTAATAAAGTCTAAGTAAGATAGTATTAATAGGTCTAATATATAGTTATCTATAAATATAAGTAATTATAAAAAGCTAATAATCGTTATTATTCAGAGTTTTCTTTAGTATTTAACTAATAAATATAACTAAGATATTAAAGATTTTAGAATAATATTTAGAACTAATATAGTGTGAATAATTATATAGATAGATTTATAGGTCTAAATAGTATAAAAGGTATTATTTACTGCTTAGTAAGGGATTCCTTTAGTAGTACAACTCTAGAAAGCTAGTAAAAGTTAGAAGACCACTTTATAAAAAGTTTTAGTATAAAATAACTATAAAAAAGTTTATAAGATAATAATAACTTTATTACTAAAATACTAATTAAAGAAATATTATTCTAATTAAATATCCTAAGTATATATTAGGATAAATAATAAAGATAAAAAGAGATAATAATTAATAACTGTATTAATTAAGGCAGTATAATAATAATAATCTTAATAATTAAATCCGTAAAAGACTAGCCTATAGTTAATAAGGGATTATAGAACACAGTGTCTTAGTAGACAGTAAAAAGTGGAATAATTGTCCTTAAGGATTTCAAAAGAGAAGTAGTAATACTACTTAAATAAAAGGTTTACCTATAGAGATATTAATACTAATAATTGTTATATAATAAATATATATAGGATAAATCTATGAATACCTTTAACTATCAATTTCTATAGTCTAGGTATATTCAGTAATAATCTTGTTGTTGTTCTTGTTGAGTTCAGAAACCCCTCACTTGGGTAGCGAGATGACGACTTCTACGTTTCGTAGCGATACGGCTGGGATACCCTTGCTACGTGACAGCTCTCCCTCCGGTGGAAATGAAGAGTTTCTGCAGTGCCGCATTGCCGGCTTGGCTAGGTGGTTTCTGCTGAGGAAAGTCCGCGACTGACTGGGAAATTTTGGCACGTACAGGGACGCTTGCATTTGGACATCTTTTTGTTGGCTATTGCCTTCATTCACGCCGCGCTGCTGATTAGCAGCTTCTTCGGGCTCGGGAGCGCGGGTGGCTACGCGACGTGGCTCATCATGTGGCTGCTCATCTTCGGCGTCGCGTGGATCTGCACGTGGCCTGCCGATCAGGAGAGCTACGTCTGAGCGAGCGCTTCTTTTAGGCGATTCTGGAGGTTCTGGTCGACGTGCGGCTTCGATACATGCAGTCAACCGGTTTGCAACGATGGATGGCTCCACGGGTGATGGGCCGAGGAGGCGCGTCAATGGAGACCGGGAAACAAAGTCGAGCGAATCAAAACGGGAACACCGATGATGTTTTCTCAAAGATGGAATTTGGAGTTTGCGATACCCCTCGATAGCTTGCAGTGCTGCAGGCAAGGACTGCGGTGCAGTTATTTGTCAATAAATGATATGAAGACATGCAGTTTCATTCTACGTCTCGCACGCTGACGTCAGCGAATCGATGAGATCCCGGGGATGGCTTGTTGCATCTCATATGAAGACGTCTTTGCAGCTTGGTGGGATTGCCGTGCATATCGCATGTTCGGTCATATATGTGGTAGGAGGTACATCGCGTACCCTGGATGTCCTTAAAGGCAGAGAGAGCGTCGGCGCATAATTCGTCTGGCAGTACACTTCAGACCAAGTGTCTTGAGTACAGCTGAAAGTCGACACAAGTACAAGATCCATTGGGGAGCACTGAATGATGTCCTGTTAAGGTCCAATGACAGATCGGACCAGAAGCTTTCGGGTGCCCCGCGTCGGCCCGATGTCGTGGGTGCGGATCCGAACCGGAGCGCGCTCCGGCGAGCGCCTGGAGGCGGTGGAGCAGCGGGCCCTTCCCACATGCCGAATCCCCCCACAGGATCCTCCGGATGTGCGATGCTGCATTGAGGCGCAGATGGTGCATGGAAACCAGACGAAACTGACAGAGCAACGTGTTCTCCGGCTGGGAGGACCGGCCTGGGTCCTGGATGTTGTGCTCGAAGCCAGCACATACTCCTGCAAGGCGAACCGTTTCCGGAGCAGCGCCAGGCGGCAGTCATTGAAATTAAAAGGCTGCAACAACATCCTCGGTGAACGAGAGGTCGTTGACAGGGACGAAGATGACGAGGCGTCCAGTCGTGAGCGGAAGAGCAAGACCGCATCGTGAGAAGTCGGACAACAGAACGGGGGCAACCAGCGTGGCCCCGGACGGGCACAAGGTGGACGGGCGTCGTGAGAAGTCGGGCAACACATGACACTGCGACGAAGGACGGACACGCAAGGATCGAGACAGGGACCGAAGCTGCTGCGCGTATTTGGGGGTATAAGCTCTTTTTCTAAATTCGCATCTCGGGAGTATCGCATGCAATCGTACAAATCAAGACAAAAGTTGTGACAGGACAGACCGACCCTTATTCACCCCACAAAAAAAAAACAGAGACAGAGACAAGATGGGACGTCAAGCAGGAAGGGCACTTGGGGCTACAGCGGCGACGAGGAGTTTACCGCTTGTAGCCCAGACGCTCCAGGAGCGACTCGCCCGCGGGGGCGCCGCCCTGTCCTCTCCTCAGACCGGCGTCGACGCCCTTGACGTAGTCGAGGACGCGCAGGTGCTCCTTCTTGAGCTCCTCGAAGTCGTGGGACAGCTGCTCGTGCCAGGGGTACAGGACGAAGACCTGGAAGCCGAGGGCGGAGGAGGCGACGAGGAAGTTGGTGAGGGAGATGGCGCGGGTGATGAGGACCATTTTGGCGGTTGTGTGTGTGTGTTGTGTTGTTTTGTTTTGTTTTGTTTGTGTGTGTGTGTGTATTGTAGATTTGGTCTATTTTCTCTCTTTCGGTATCTTCGGGATCTGGGAGTCGTTGTCGGGCTCGGTCAGCGTCTGCGAGGGATCGCGGGGTATCTTGGCCCGAACGGAAAGCCGAGGGTAGAGCGGACGAAGACGATCGCTGGGGGACTCACCTGGCAGATGTAATGCGTGGGCGGGTCTATGTAAGCCGTCGGTCTGTCGCAAAAGGAAAAACGGGAAACGGAATGGGGGAGAGAGGAGAGAGGGTCTGTCGTGTCGAGGTCAAAGGAAAAAGAAGGAAAAGGGAAAAATTAAGAAATTGAAGAGAGAGGAGAAGAAGAGGGAGGAGCGGATTGCGACGAGGGAACGGCGTAGAAATTATCTACCAAGAGGGAACCCGGGGATGATACCTGAAAGACCTATTTGGGAAGTCCCCCAGCCGATTACCTCACCGACAGCGGCCCGGCGGCAAAGCGGGACCCCGAAGGGTCTCCAGGGCCGCTCGGGCTGGACAGGAGACAGACTGTCGACCTTTGAGAGTGTCCCCATGTTCACGAGGCGAGGCAGATGGGAGAAGCAGCCATACAGAGAGTCGGCGGCAGTGGGGCGGAGAGGCGTGTACAGTGTAATTCCTGCGAATTTTCGTCCGCAGCTCTTGTCAGGAGGACTCTGACCTCGGGCAGCACGCGGACGCAGCAGGCGACGCAACGCAACGCCCACGCGAGCTGTCAAGTTTCGCAGGCTCGGCAACCATGTCCGGCTGCCGTTTACACTACATGAGTGAACAAGCCTGTCCTCGCAGCGAATGGCGGGAGGCAGCGCCCCCGAGAAAGGAGGGACGATTCAAGGCCGACGGGGACGAGTGGCGTGACTTTTATGGAGCCGGTTTTTCTTTGACGGCCCCCTGCCAGAAACTCCCCGTGACTGCTGACCAACCACAGCCACGGACGGTCCCGGGGTGGAGCCGGGAGCCCGAGGTGGGTCCGACGGAGGACGCCGACTGGCTGGCCCGACACGTAGTCGTCTGCAGTCCGACTGAGGCGACTGTGACTCTTCACAGTGTTGTTTGTTCTACAAGTCAGTCTTGGGACCCATTGGCCATGCCTCGAGGTCTTTTTGCGTTCCATTTGGGTCGTGTTTGCGGGTGTGGATGACGGCGAGGGTGGATGGTCGAGCATGTACTTGCAGGGGAGGAATGACGCATGTGACAGAACCCGGTGTAACAAGTGAGAAAACACACACCAACACAACACACACACCCACGCCCGCGCAAAATTTTGCCGCATAGGCCACCCCGCGGGAGCAATCTCACTACTAATATTTGGCAAATTCTGTGTAGATGGATTGCGTCTTGATAAGAGGGGGCGCACACATTGTGACGTCGCCCAAGAAACCCACGCCTTCATGGTACTGATCGATACGTCGCTCACAGAGTTGCCCGCGGAAAGTGGCTGTTGCCGTTGGCGATCCTTCACGTGACGCCTCCTCTGCCGGTTCATCCAACTCTCATCACTCTCTGAGCTTGCATCGACTCACTTCAACAGCTCACACGACCGTCCGGCCCCTTTCGATATTGCGACCGCCCGCCCTCGCCCCGCCTACCGAGGGACCGGGTCGACGCCGGTAGCGGCAGCTGGAGCGGGTCGCGTCAATCGGCTCTGCCACGTGTTGATGGAGCATTGCTGCTCCGAAACCTGCCGGACTCTCCCGACCCGCCGCCAGCCATGGCCAGTTTTAAACTTTGGACGTCTCTAGCCATGCATACTACCTTCCTTGGGCTATGCTGCCTGGGGCGGATCTTGACATGGCAGAGGTTTATTTGCGAGCTGGATGAAGGCATTCGCATCCTGCTTCATTTCTCCTAATGGACCATCGGGACGAACTCCCGACTGGTAATTCAGGGGCTGGTGAGACAAAATCTGACAAAGATACGAGTATCCGTACATGACACCTGACTCTTCAACGTCCGAAAAATGACCGAGAAGCTTCACATCCTATTACCGAACGCTGCTTTTGTTTTTCAAGTTTTGGGAAACGGCTGACGCCCCACGCTGCTAATTGCCAATGTCGCTCGGTTCCAGCTAAACGCCACAGCCCACGCATCTCCGATTTTCCCATTCAACCAACATTAAAACTCGTTTCAAAAGCCGAAGGTGAGCTCCTGCAACAATGGGACGGAACTCAACGCCGGTCACCCACTTTCAACATCAAGTATTGGGCAGAGCGCCGTACGTCAGCTCCGACAACTGCTGCCAAAACTCGAACCCCTCAATCCCCCCAACACCCTGCGCAAACACCGGGTCCATCACCGCCGCCATCGCCTCCCCCGCGACGCCGCCGGGCCCGGCCCTGGCCAGGTGCCAGCTCCGGATCGACCGGTAATTCTCCGCGTACCCCGACAACAAGGGCTGCCGGCCCACGAGCCCCGCGCACCCGGGCCCGTCCGGCCACGTCGCCGCCTCGAACCGCTCGCTCAGGATCCGCAGCGTGCCCGGTAGGTCCACGCCCGCCCGCGCCGTGTCCGCGTCCCAGGCGCCGTCGTGCAGGCACAGCAACCCTCCCGCCCGGATGATGGCCAGCGCGAGGTGGAGGATCGAGACGAACGAGAGCGACGCGTACACCTCGACCGGCAGCGCGAGGAAGGCGTCGAGGAGCGTCTGCGTGCTTGTGAGGCACTGCCACATTGTGCGGGACCGGAGGTGAGGCGTTTGCAGCGGGTCGTCGCCGTGGTGGGCGTGGATCGCGGGCTCGAAGAGCCGGATGCGGATGGCGGCGCATTGCTCTTGCAGGAGATCTGTGAGAATACGTTAGTCGGTCGGGTTCCCCCGGCTTTCGGCCGCCGAGACTGGAGGAGCGTGCGTACAGTTTGAGCGCAGGGGGGCGGGTAAAGAGTCGATGAATGCGTCCAGCTCCTTTTCAATGGTCGCAATGACCAGGGCGTGGAGACCTCCAAACGGTGGCCGGTCGCTGGCAAGCTCGTTCCGCTCCCCCAAGGTATCGTCTACCCTGAGCGCAATCTTTCTTGCTTGGATCAGCCGAACCAGCAACACGTCCGTCGAGTATTCCTGGGCGTGTGACAGTTTGTCGCAGCAGTCTTCAAAGTAGCGGGCGAATTCGAGGCGGGATGATCTGCCGAGGAGGCCGGAGAGGCTTGTTCGTGGCCACCGGCTATGTCAGCTTGCGATGACCTGTTGATGACGCTTGATATGATGCTTACACGGAGGTGATGTAGAACGTTCCCAGCACAGCCCTGCGATCCGCATTCGTATGCTGCGACCTGGCGGCAATGTCGTTCCTCAACTGGGCGGCGTCCTGCACTATGGAACCGGATGCAGAAGCCGGCAGGTTGGGGCGCTTGGTGAGTCCCAGGGCTTCTGCCAGCCCGCGGGCGAGGTGCGTGAGGCTCATATCGGTGGCAGCCGCGAAGTAATGGATGTCGTTCCTGTGTCCACAGCCGTACGGAATCAGTCATTGGATCAAATGAACCGCAACTCCGCATGACAAGCTCTTACCAGGCAAAGTACACCAGGAGCGCTTGCAGGACCTCCAAGTTCTCCTCCAACAGAACGACAACTCGATGGGCGACGTGTTGCCGGAACCACGTGTCGAATGCAGCACTCACGTCCCGACCGGGAGGCATGCATGTCCAGAGCACCGTTTTGAAGAGAAGGGGCTTACTTCTGTAGAGGTCGTAGGCGTTGGTGCTGGGTAACGGGACGAAGGGGAATTGCGGAACAAAGTCGGACATGTATACTTGAAGGATCCGGTCTGCTTCTGGGAGCTTGACTGAGTAGCCGGGAATAATCGTAACTGTTTCGGTATGGGGCTCGAGAGAAGTCGTAGTCGACACCAACGATGGGTTAGAGCCGTCTGCTTGGTTCTCTGCCGTCGCCGATACGAAGCCGTCAGCCGGTGAGGGATGGCCGTGACTATTTCGGGCCGAATGTTCTCGATCTCGGTTCAGGAGCAACATCATCTCGTCCAGTTTCTTCTCAAGCACCTTTGCGTGGCTTCAGAACCCCAAGAGGCATCAGCTGTGCGTTCCTTCGAGCCATGGATCGCCGTCTCTTGCGGTTCTGATCTCGAGCATTCCAGGCCGTTGCTGGAACATCTGTAAATTCGACTGGGGTCAATTCACACCCTTTTCATTAGACCACTCAACAGACCTCTCACAGACAACGGATTCGGAGCTGTCCGCCGCTCTGGGCCAGACACATTTTGCCTTGGACCGGGAGCAGTTGACGCAAGCCCTCCGTTTCTCGGGGCGAGGGGCATCAGGCATATTCGGGTGTGGGAGGGCCGCTTGACCTTGTTCGCCGCGGTGATTTGCGTCCGGGCAAGTTGTGTGCCCAAAAGATCCGTAACGCCTTTTTGAAGGCCAAGCCTCTGTATTCGTGGGACTAGAAGTTGGACGTCGGCGGGCAGAGGAGAGGAAGTCTGCAAAAGCGCCCCGGGCCCGGGAGTGAAACTGCCACCCGAGGCAAGGGGTCCGATCGCCACATGCGGCGATTGTCCAATCACAGTCGCAAGTTGCTGGTGACTCATGTTTGGCTTCTTTTGTTCCACGGAGGGTTCCAGGCCCCTCGGGAGGCATTTTGGTGCCCGGCGCCGCTGATATGACCCAGTTTCAACTCCATCGTTTGTCAATATTTAGACTCACTACCTAACCTGTCGTCTTCAAAATTGGCTTGCCGTATTCATCTAATGTCATTTTTTTTTGAATGACTTCAAGTTCTTCCAATCTCTGCCTGCAGCATGTATTCGTCACGGTTTGCGTCATGTTAGCATTCCCGTGGTAGCTGTTCGCCGGGCTTGAGGCTCTTCGGAGCCGGATGCACAACACGGCCCGACGCCGCGGAACGTCTTGCTCTTGGAATAGGCACAAAGAAAACTGACTTTAGTTGCTCCAGAATCATATCAGGCGACTCCATTCTTGTTGCGCAGAGTCACCCAGCAGAAAGGGGTGTTTACATGTAGCTCATAATGATAGGGATGCCGGGCATCGCCAAGAGCATCCCACGATTAAAGAATCACCGAAGCAGTCCAAGGCCTTCTATACTGATTAAATATTCAACATCTAGCACTACATATGAGTGCTTGGTAAAGCCTCGCCAGCACTTTCCTTCTTTGAGTCCCATTGCATACCGTACTTCTGGTTCCAATGTCATAGTCTCACAAAGGCCAATAACCGCAGCGTCAGCGAGTACAGCATGACGAATGGTCTTTTAGGCTTTCTTTTTTCACCATATCTTTATGTCTCCTTCCAGAGTGACGGATGTACCTGAACGAAGACGAGGTTGCAAGACAACGCGAGCGCGGGCAGAACACCACGACCCATCGAGTCGACTCAAATGTATCCATGTCATGTTGCAACGGCGGCTTCAAAGTCCGATGGTAACCTGGCCAAGTCTCAGCGTGACCCGGCACAGTGGTTCAATGAAAACGACCACATCGGAGCTACCCGAGTGCTGCTGCGGTGAGGCAGTTACAGCTCCTGATCGCTGAAACAGCCAATCCTTGACGATAATCCCACGTTTAACTAAACCCCACGAATTTTTCTCAAGTCTCAGTGCTCCTGAGCGAATCAGAATTCTTGGTTTTGCTTGCCTCTGTGGGATCATAGCATGCCATCTTATCGACCTTGAGACTGATGCTCGACATCGCGTGGCATACCCCGGACTTCAACAACCCCTAGATGCACCTAAAAATGTCAACCTCCGCCTGTCGGACGCTTGATAGGATGACAAGAGTCGGTGACAACCATGGATGGCCTTGAACGACTCGAACATCCCGTCGGATGGGAATGCCGCTAATTTGAAGGCAGGATTCGTGTTGCCAAATAACGATTCTTTGCCGTCCATGATCTTGCGTGTCTCCACAGCATTCCGAAAAGCCAAGTATTGACCAAGGTTAAATAGACCTCGTCTGCCCCCCATGCTGGCATCAAACTTCTTGTAGCGACCTGTCTATTGAGCCTACCTTCAATTCAATCTGTCTGGAACAGAAGCACTCATACTTTATCATCATTTTATTGCGATTCAATATTCGCACCTACCTCCGAAATCAATATAATAATATTCGCTACCATCTCGCGAATAAATAAGCACGATGAAGTTCACAACCATAACTTCTTGCTTGGCTCTCTTGATCACTACGGTCGTTGCTCGTAAGACAACTTATAGATGGCAGATACTCATTGATCAGAAGTGCTAACGCATGTCACAGAGAGCTGCAACAACGGCCGGGGGTTCTGCAAAGGCGGGCGATGCGAACCGAACAACGACCCTAGCGGTGCCGGTCCTTTCGTCGGAAACTTCCCAGAATGTCAGACTGGCCGCGGCCGGTCCAAGGTTGACGACTTCATCTTGGGAGGCGGCAAGCAAGATGCCAAGGTCAACGCAGGTGCAGCTTGCAACAATGGACGAGGCACCTGCAGTGCTCGGGGATCATGCGAACCGAACAACGACCCAAGCGGTGCTGGCCCGTTCGTGGGTACCTTTGACGAGTGTTTTAGTTGAGAGGAGCAGAATATCTTGCATTTCTAGAGTCAACTATCTCTCGGCAAGCGGGCCACACTGTTTGCCGCATCGGGTACCCAAGACAGACACGGAATTGATCCAATTGATGGACGGGAACTTGCTTCCGTATCTGTCTCTTCTGAAACATTGAGAAAGTCATTTCATATATCTGATCCGATGATAAAAAGTCTCATTGGCGGAGTTAACCACCCCAATCTCCAATCTCCCAGGCACAGCAAACCAGGCAACTTTTATGATTACCAATTAGATAACAAGCTTATCCACTTATCGCAGATCACGCCATTGACGTCGGTTAGACGTGTAGCTAAGAATTAAATCCGATCAATGAGGCACCTTGATGTCAGCAAGCTGCATCTACCGTTGGCGGATTCCCACACTTGAGGGGCAGAGATCAACGATCAGAGCGATGCGGGGTAGCTCCCGCAGCTCTCGGTACCATCATTCATCCGCGCTGTGACCCCTCCTCACATATGTCGCGATCGGGCCCTGATGACGTTGAGCTTTGGAGGGGTTGGATATTTATTCCATTACCCCCTTCTCAAATCCCTATCTGCCTCCTACAAGATTGAGTGCTGACCGCTACAATTGCCAGAATCCTAAGAACCGCAGATAAGAATCGCAGATCCCAATTAACCCTTCACCCACGAAACACAGCTACAATGGCTTCCAAACAGCTTCCCGTGCGCCTTAAGGAGTCGCTCGAAAACACAAAGGTTGAATACCGCCAGCTCGGAAAGTCCGGCCTTCGTGTTTCAGTCCCCATCTTTGGTTGCATGAGCTTTGGAGACCCTCGCACACTGCCGTGGGCTTTGGGCGAAGACGATGTGAGTTTCCCGTGGTTGGGATCCTGGTGTCGCGAGCTACCGGCTGACAATTATGCTTCACAGGCTCTTCCGCTGCTCAAGGCCGCTTACGACCGAGGGCTCAACACCTGGGACACGGCCAACGTGTACTCGAACGGCGCGTCGGAAGTGGCCATCGGCAAGGCCTTGAAGAAGTACAATATTCCCCGCGAGAAGGTTGTCATCTTGACAAAGTGCTTTTTCGCCGTCGGCGAGGAGCCAGGTACGTTCCTGCACGGTGCGAAACCTCCCGGCAAAGTGCTGATCAGATGGAACAGAGGCTCGGCAGTTCAACTATCGAGATGAGTTCAACAGGACCAAGGACTACCAGAACCAATTCGGCCTGTCCCGCGGCGCCATCTTCAACCAGGTGGAGGCGTCGCTGAAGCGATTGGACACCCCGTACATCGATCTTCTCCAGATCCACCGGTTCGACCCCCGTACGCCCATCGAGGAGACGATGAAAGCGCTGCACGACCTGGTGCAGTCCGGTAAGGTCCGATACATTGGTGCTAGTAGCATGTGGGGAACGCAGTTCGCTCAGATGCAGTTTGTCGCCGAGAAGAACGGTTGGACAAAGTTTGTCAGCATGCAGAACCAGTACAACCTCCTCTACCGTGAGGAGGAGAGGGAGATGAACCGGTTCTGCGATGATACTGGAGTCGGCCTCATTCCGTGGGCTCCTTTGTGTACGTACTTATACAACCCTTTCCCTTCTTGCGCCAAAGCTAACACACGTCATCTAGGCCGCGGTCATCTCGCCCGACCCCCGGCGGACTTCGGCTTCACTTCTCGGAGCAAGGGCGAGAAGGAAAACCAGCCTGGGTCTCACGGAACGGCGGAGCCGGATATCACCATTATCAAGAGAGTTATTGAGGTTGCCGAGAAGCGTAATTGGCCCATGGCGCACGTGTCCCTTGCATGGATCAACAAACGGGTTACCAGCCCAATCATTGGCTTCAGCAGCGTCGAGAGAATCGAGCAGGCTATCACGGCCGACGGTAAAGTTCTGTCGGAGGAGGAGGAGAAGTACCTCGAGGAACTGTACAAGCCAAAGGCCATCTCTGGCCACACGTAATAAATGCTAAGCGAGGCAGGGCGTTGCTAGGCTGGACAAACAGGAAAGCCCAATCGGAACTACAATCAACTCATGTTTGAGCCGCATCGGGGCTTGGTGACCGGACATTGTCCCCGATGACAAGAAGTTTCCTTGGTGTTGATATGAATCAGGTCGAACCCTGAACTAAAGCTAGCTTGAGGCCATATTCAAGCTTGTGATATCCTACTGCCAGGTTTCCCCCATTCTAACGGTGCCGATTACGAGGATTGAGGGCTGATTTGGGGCCATTTATTGGCTGAAGCGTTTACCGTCTGATATTCCGAGTGCCTCGCAACGGTGAACGTCACAGAACAAGCTTCATTGCCGGATCCAACGGGCACCCCCATCCCGGCCTGACCTCGATGGTCCCCGATTCATGAACATAAGGTCGATTCTATTCTGCCTTATTCCCCGCATGCGCCATGAGCCACATTCCTCATCCGGCCGGGGGTATGGTCCATGTAGTTGGTTGCGACCCTGAAGCAACCCATCCATCTGAATGCGCGGGCGCATGACACCTGCCGGCCCATCAGTAGTCGCACTAGTTGCCGAGGGTCGGAGGAATCTGGCCGGGTCAATATGGGATCGCTCTAGAAGCCTGCTCCTCATGGAACCCGTGGAAGTGCTGTCCCAAGCGCCTACGACCTTGACGGGTGTCAAAATATAGGAACACTTCCATTTCTGGCCATGCGATGCGAGAACTTCCCCAGCAGTTTCCGATGGCCTCGCGCTCTCCCGTAGCACGCTACCTGGTTCATCCGACGTTAAGCTACCTGGGCATAACCCAGACGTAGGTAACGAGATCTATGAGTTTCGATCATATGATATCATTGCACTTTCCATCGTAGCCGAAGACGAACTATGGCTCTAACCTGGTATATTCCGCCCTCGTGGCCCGGGCTTCCAGTTTGCTCTAACTAGCTCGTCTTGATGACTGACTAAATCAGGAACGCTGAAGCTACCGGAAATCTCTCCTTGGTCTTCGTCTAAAAATTCTTTTTAATCATGTTTTCGTCGACGCTGGCCTTCATCTCCCTCGTTGTCTTGGCTTGGGCAGCGCCGCAAGCTAGGAAAGGGGGAACGCCACAAGTCACCATCAAGAGCCCTCAGGCTAACATCAAAGGAACGACTAAAGGATTTCTTGGTGCCAAAGCTGGCGAAGTCGAATCATTCAATGGGATTCCTTTTGCTCAGCCTCCCATCGGGGAGCTGCGGTTCAAACCTCCTGTCCGCCTCAACCAGCCCATGGGAAACGTCGACGCAACCACAGAGCAGCCTCAAGCCTGCCCACAATTCGCCTTGAACACCAACTTTGGGTCGCCCCTAATTCCGCCAGATATCCTCGACAAAGTCCTCAACCTGCCGATCCTGAAGAACCTCGCCGTTGGCCAGGAGGATTGTCTGACCATCAACGTCCAACGGCCGGCCGGAACCACGGAGAAGGACAAGCTGCCGGTAATGTACTGGATCTTTGGCGGCGGTTTCGAGCTGGGAAGCACGTCGATGTACAACGGTGCTGGACTAGTAGCGGAAGGCATGTCAACCGGCAAACCCTTCGTCTTTGTTGCCGTCAACTACCGCGTCGGAGCATGGGGTTTCATGCCGGGAAAGGACCTCATGATGGAAGGAAGCTCCAACGCCGGACTTCTCGACCAGCGCATGGGTCTCGAATGGGTCCAAGATAACATCGCAAGCTTTGGGTAAGTCACATCAGTCTTGGCTGTTCGTTTCTACAGAACTGACCCTCGCCATTACAGCGGTGACCCAGACAAGGTCACTCTTTGGGGAGAATCGGCCGGGGCTATTTCGATCTTTAGCCAGCTGACTCTCTTCGGCGGCAACATCACTCGCAACGGGAAAGCTCTATTCCGTGGAGCAATCATGAACTCAGGTTCGGCCGTCCCTACCGATCCGATGGACTCGCCCAAGGCCCAGAAAGTTTACGATCAGATCGTATCCGAAGCTGGCTGTGATAAGACGGAAGACAGGCTCAAGTGTCTCAGAGCCCTACCGTTTGACGTAAGCATTCATTAGAACTCCTGTCCTTTCCACTACTGATATGCTTGGCGAAGGATATGAGAAAGGCAGCCAACTCTGTACCGGGACTTCTAAGTTACAGCTCCGTTGCCCTGTCGTATCTCCCAAGACCAGATGGAAAGTCGATCGTGTCGAGTCCTGAAATCTTTGCAACATCAGGCAAACTTCCCAAGGTGCCCTTCATCCTAGGCGACCAGGAAGATGAAGGAACCCTCTTTGCTCTCTTCACACCAAACATCAGCAGGACACGAGACGTAGAGGAGTACCTCTCAACGCTGTTCTTCAACAACGCCTCGCCCCAGCAAATCAAAGACCTCGTCCGCACCTACGGAAACCGACCATCTGAAGGTTCTCCCTTCCGAACAGCCGGCTTCAACAACGTATACCCGCAGTTCAAGCGCATGGCCGCCATCCTTGGCGACTCCGTCTTCACCCTCACACGCAGGGCGGTGCTCAACATCTCGCAAGCGGTGCAACCGGAGGTGCCGAACTGGAGCTACCTCGCCAGCTACGACTACGGCACTCCAGTCCTCGGTACTTTTCACGGTTCAGATCTCTTGCAAGTGTTCTACGGGATCAAGCCGAATTACGCTGCCTCTGCGACGCGAGCGTACTATTTCAACTTCGCCTACAACCTGGACCCCAATGATGCTTCTGGCGGCACTGGCACCGCGAACGTCAAGCTGATCGACTGGCCCAAGTGGAAGGATGGCGGAAAGTTGCTCCACATGAAAGCGAACGACGCTGACTTGATTGACGATGATTTCCGTCAGGATAGCTTCAATTTTCTGCTCAATAACGTGCAGAGCTTACGCTTCTAAGCCTGTTGTTCTTCTGCTCGGGCGGCTTGTCGGGTGTTCCGGCGTATTCGAGACTGGCGAGGAGCTGGGCCTCAGGATCGTTGCCAGGAGCTGATGACAACTGGTCTCAGAGTGTACCATTCGTACCTAATCTAATTGCTCGATCTCCTAGCTGAACCATCTGATCCTTGGGACGTTTGCGCTTTTCCTTCTTGTTACTTTGCCGCGGCGATGACCCAGATTCGTACATGTACTCTTGCATGCATCCATCTGATCGAGCACCGGAAGATCAGATTACTTGGGTTTGCGATGAATGTCTCAACACTGCACCAGAAACGTACGGAACGTTCTACATTGTCTGAAGTCTATTCTGTCACTTTGCGTGCGACTATCACTGTCTTCTCCGTAGTCGTGATCTTGTCATCACTCAGTGCGCGCGTATCAGTCCCAATCAGTGATTGATTAGGGGCCCAGTAAATCAAGCATACTCGCGGTGAAACACGAAGAGTTCCAAACCTCCAGATTTGGTATTCTTTCCTGTTCGGGTAAATTCATTTCAAAGCCTTCAAAGCAGAGTCTTGGCTGGTGCGATGTTCCATAACCAAGACGGCAATGGTATGCTTAGCGAGCCTTGTCGCGCCAGCTTGCACTGACATGATTGATTTTTAGCGGCATATCACCCACTGTATCTCGGCAAGAGGCCGTCACAACTGCCTAGAGGATGAGATCCCTGCTTACCAGCGTTGAATATCACCTGAGCCTTGTCTTGACTGGGCGGCGAAAACGTGCTGATTCTTAAATGGTGTCTCCCAGCCTTGAAGGAGGTGATTGCGACTTTGCCAATCTCCTCTCTGAACAACTTCCGGCTAGACGATTCGTATTTTGGAAGCTGAAAAGCTTTCCATTCCACGACGACATGAACATCTTTGGCGAGGACAATACGGCGGCCCTAAACAATCTCCTCGCACGGGCCATTTTGATCGCTGCGATTTCATCGCATCCGCAACTCTCCTGGCGAGTCCGCGCGAGTTTACAGTGCAGCTATCTAGCGGTCTCGTTGGCGACTGTTTGGGGTTCAGTCTTGGTCTTGCAGAGGTCCAAGGTTGAGGGCCCGGCACACAGGGCATGCAGAGTAAGTCACGGAAGTCCTAGACTGCGAGGAACTCGATCTGCAACGTTATCACAAACGTGATAAACAGTTATCCGGTTTTATGGTGACGATCTCCATCATCTGGCTCCTGCGCAATGTGTGGATGGTAATTGGAAGCACCTACCTCACCGACCTACATCACAAGTTTCTTTCCGATGCGCCCACCGTCCTGTACTATGGAATTATGGACGCAATCGCAAACCCTCTGCTCACACTATTCATCTTCGTCATCTTCTTGGGACTCTCTGTGGGGAAACCAGGCCAATCGGAAGACACGGAGAGCTCTGCGGAGGAGAAAGGTATTGTACCAGAGCAACCCAGCCGAGCTGATTTCATGAGCCAAGTCCGCTCGGAACATGAATGTACCAAACCGGATTCTGTCTCCGAGATATCATCTTGAAAGCTCTCGTCCTTAGACCTTGCAAAAGCCTTTCCCCAACCCCTTTTCTCTAGACCAATTTCACCCATAGACGGCCTATTTTTTGGTCTGATTGAGTCCGAAACTTGTGAGATGAGGCCAATCTGGGACTTATCGTCAGTATAAATGAACTTGGTGCTACATGTTCTTCTTGAAACTTACCAAAAGTCGTCCTCACATTGTTTACATGGGTTACCCTGGCCTTTTGACCGATGCTCAATGTCTTGCCGACAGCAGAACCAAAGCAATAGCCATATCGGCCAAATACAGGGCTGTACTTGGCACCTTTGTCGACTCGGCGGTCCTTATTCAGCTTCTTCCACACCATCCCACGGTCATCGGTTGCTGTCTTGCCCGTTTTGAAGTCCACCGTGATGCTTTGACACCGGTAGCAATTCGCAGTCAAGGGCATCTGAATCCCTCCGTCAAACGTCAATTCCCCCCAAAAGTCTTCCACAAACGGTCCAGATGCCCCTTTCACGACCATGTTGGGACGGAACTTGGTCACATCCATGCTGTTATCGCCATCCAGACGGGACGACACCTGGTTGTTTGATTCTTCAGTAACGACGAGGTAATGTGCGAGGTCGTTGAAAACAAGACGCTCTTCGGGGAAGGAGAGAAATGGTACTAAAGATCGTAGCCGGTCCAGTATTCTCGCCCTCTTCAGACCGCCTTTGCTGTGAGGCGCCAGCGAGCCGAGAACTGGCCTGGATCCGTTGCCGATGTAGACGAGTCTCGTTTCGAATCCAAGTCTTTCCGAAAACCAGAACGACAACTCGTCACCCATGTCGTATGCCTTTGCTTGGCTGGCATGAAGGCTGACCTCGTACTCATCGCAACCTTCGATGGAAGGCGATAGGGGGAATCGAATCTCGTCTGTAGTGTTGACGCCGGAATCTCTTGATGCTTTTCCGAATTCCGTGTCACGGCCATGCCACTTAACAATCACGTCACCGCCAGCTGCATTCTCCCTCTCGCCTTCGAAGTCGACTGAAGCTTGGAAGAGAGCCAATTGGAGGTAGTATCCGGCAAGCATCGTCTCGTATCTCTTTTTCGTTTCGTCGTCACCGTCGCGGTGGACCTTTTGTAGCGAGAATGTGCGGTCGCCAATGAATCCATACTGTCCCAGATGGGCTTGCTGGAGGGCGCAACCTCGAAGACCTTTGACGGGATAACAGTACAACTATTGCAACGTCCAATTGGGATTAGCTTGAAAGACTCTGTCAAATGACTTAAGGAAACCATTCTACCTGTGTGATTTCTAAAGCGTCTCTGGAAGACTTCTTCGGCTGAAATAATCGAGTTCCGATGAACAGAGCTGTGACCAACGCTGCTGCGACAATGAAGGTAGCGTTGGTATTAATCGTCAGTAGAAACACTGATGGGATATCGGTAATGTTTGTCAAAGTCTCCATGGCTTGATAAACACTAGAGCGTCATACCGCACGTTTCATTGGACTCTGATAGAATAGATGATGGGTGCATCAAAGTACGGCATACACGCCTTTTTATTCGAGCGCTTTCGATGTCCGAGTCAAGGTTGGACCTGGACAAGTTGTCACTCACACAACGTGCGGAGCAGATGAGCTAAACCCATTACGGAAACTAGATGGACCAAATCCTGCGTCTCTTCTCGGTCTTGTTCGGCCAACCCTGGCTCCAAGTCGATGCGTCCTGTCAACTTTCCCCGCACAATTCCCCCATATGCCGAGATCCAGCGTATCTGAGAGGGGTCCTATCGGAGCGGAGCAGCAATAACCTGATAGCGAGCAACGTCAGACCTGTTTTCCCTTATCGGCGTTTTCTTCTCTGCATAGTCCTTCCCATCTCTCGCGGATCTGTTGACACAACTCCAACAACATTGCTCCGTCTCTGTGAGAACCGCAACTACGCCGCCATGGTCACCAACCGCATCAGAGTCGTCGAGGGCTCCTGCTGGCCCTGCAAAAAACGCCGCATCAAGTGCGACCTCACGAAGCCGCGCTGCGTGAGGTGCTCCAAAATCGGCGCCGACTGCGACTTCAGCGCGCGCCGCCTCAAATGGAGCACGCGGCCGACGATCAAGGCCCCAGCTATCTATCAGATCACCACTCGCGACGAGCAGCTGGCCGCATCGCTTGCCGCCGACGAGAAGCGCGCCCTCGATTACTTCCATCACCGGCTATGGCCTCTCCTTACCACCTCCGCCGAGCCGTGCGCCGCCCCGATCCTACAAGCTCTCGAGCACCGGGTCGTGCTGCTCGCGACGTGCGTCATCGCCGATGCCCACCGAGTGTTGCAAGACGGGAGGAACAGCCGCAACTTGCTGGGGATGAAGCGGATGGAGTGTCTTGCCGCGGTGCGAGGCGAACTCGGTGGCGTGCAGATTGACACGATTGACAAGGGTTCACTCATGACGCTGCTGTTGGCGGTGCTGTTATTGTACTTCCACGATGGGTTTCTCGAATGTGCACAGGCATCGGCGTCGACGTCGAGTCACCACGGCGGTGTACGGGCGATAGTCGACAGTCTCGGCGGGATACACTCTGTTCTGGAGACAAGCCACGAGTCGATACACATGCTCCTTTCCGAGTTTGCGTCAACCGATCTCACAACAGTCATGCTCAAAGGAGGACAGCCCTCGTTTCCGCCGGAGATTTGGGATACAATAGACAAGCGATCGGTGTGGTGGGGAAGAGACATCCTCGGTCGGTCCTCTCTTGCTTCTGTCTTCCAGCAGACGTCGAGACTGGCTTGGTATCTCGACTCTCTGAACAGCGGCGCTGATGAGCTATCAATGACTACTGTTCGCGACTTCGAGACTGCTCTGTCTCCGATGTACGCCCGAATCACAGACGCGGGTGGGGGAGAAGGAGCAGAGGGCGACGCCCAAGCCGAGGCAAACCACGCCTTCACTCTGATCCGCGCGTTCCAGCACACAGCGCTCATCTACATGTATCGCGCCATCTGCGGCCTACCGGTCTCCCACTCCCTCGTACAACAGCATGTTCTTCCATGCTTGGAGTGCATCCTCGACATCAAGCAGCCCTCCAAGGTGCTCAACTGCGTCATTTTCCCCCTCTTGGTTGCCGGCGCGCACGTCCAGTCACCGCGACATCGAAAAGCTGTCCTGGGCTTAGTACATGTTATTCGTGATGAGATGCGTTTTGCTTCGTTTCACTCTGTCAGCGATGTTTTGTCTGGTATCTGGAAGTCTGATCAAGAGGAAATCACATGGTTCGATATGTTTTCTGAACTTGCAGCGGATGCAATTGTGTTATGAAGTCACTGGTGGTATCAAATTTGTCTTGACATACTACCCTCCCTGAATATACCCAGCTTTCGTAAGCTTACAGAACCATTCCCATGTTCAAATGCACAGCCTTTGTCTGGGAGTAGGCGGCAAGGCCAGCTTCTCCTAGTTCGCGGCCGACACCACTCTGCTTCACACCACCGAAAGGAACGCGAATATCGGAGTCATTGGAGCTGTTGATCCACACCATTCCAGCCTCCAGGCGGGCCGCGACGCGGTGGCCACGCTCGATATCCCGCGTGAACAGCGCAGCGCCGAGACCATAGGAAGTGTTGTTCGCCAAGGCGATGGCCTCGGCCTCTGTCTTGAAGGGGGTGATGGCGACGAACGGCCCGAAAACTTCTTCCTGGAAGATCTTCATGTCTTGCTTGACGTCAGAGAAGACGGTAGGCTCGATGAAAAACCCCTTGCCGTCGCCAACATTCTTGAACGGAACACCGCCCGTCACGAGTTTTGCACCCTCGTCCTTGCCAGACTGGATGTAACCCAGAATCTTATCGTACTGGGCCTTTGTGATCTGAGGCCCCTGGAACGTGTCGTCGTCGAAGGGATTGCCGACTTTGTTGTCAAGGCAGATCTGCTTGAAGCGGGCGACATAGTCCTCGTAAACCTCTTCCTGGACCAGAATTCTCGACGTGGAGGTGCAAATCTGGCCCTGGTTGCTCATAATGCCGACATGGCCCCATTTAGCAGCCTGGTCGAGATCAGCGTCCTTGAAGACCACAAGCGGTGATTTCCCGCCCGTCTCGAGGGTGATGTTCTTGAGGTTGACGCTGGCACCCTTCATAATCTGGCGACCAGTAGCAGTAGAGCCCGTGAAGGCGATCTTATCGACATCCGTGTGGGAAACCAGCGCATTTCCAGCCTCTCTTCCCAGACCGTTCACAATGTTAATAACGCCAGGGGGAAAGCCAGCTTCCTTGATAAGGGTGGCAAAGTAAAGAACAGATAAAGGCGTCTGTTCAGCCGGCTTCAACACAACTGTGTTACCGCATGCCAATGCGGGACCAAGCTTCCAGGCAGCCATCATGAGAGGGTAGTTCCATGGAATGATTTGTCCGCAAACACCGATCGGCTGCTTCAGGGTATAGGCGAACTTTTGGGGCGTCGTCGGGATGGTGTCTCCATGGATCTTGTCGGCCCATCCAGCGTAGTAGCGCAAGGTGGCGATGGACTCAGCAAGATCCTCTCCGAGGGCGACACTGTAGGGCTTGCCGCCGTTCCACGTCTCGAGGGTGGCGAGGGTCTCTTGGTTGGCCTCGACAAGGTCTGCCAGCTTGAACATGAGGGCGCCTCGCTCGGTGTTGGAGATGTCGCCCCAGCCGGGGCCGTACAAGGCGGCGCGGGCGGCCTTGACGGCCTTATCGACGTCTTCTGCGGAGGCGGCTTCGACTGAAACGATCTCGGATTCGTCACTTCAGTGGCCGTTAGTTGTCGTTCTCCAAATAAATGAAATAAGATGTCTTTAAATAGACGCACCTGGGGTTGATGGCCGTGATCGTGGAGCCGGAGCTGGCCTTCACAAACTCATTGTTGATGAACAGGCCCGTAGGAAGGGCAATCTTGGTGCCGTTGGGCGCTGTGAGGTCTATCGTGGGAGCCGACATATTGTAGATGGTGAGGCGCGTGTTGAGGGAAAGATGGTTGAGAGAAGCTTAGATGGAGAAATTTGCTCGGGACACAGGGTCAGTTGAGAAAGTCAAGCGTCTTAAAGCCGCCCCAGAATCAGCTCGAGCTTGAACAAAAGCCCGCATGGGGAAATTGACTGGGCCACAGACTGCGAGAAGATGCATCACCCCAGCTAGGCAGGACGTCTCGCAAGCTAACCAGATTCCACTCATCAATGGCCCGCCTGGTCCTCTGTTGTTTGCCCGATACAGATAAAAGATGGGCAACATCTGCAGAGCTATCGGCGCCTACGGGTCAAAGGGACCTTGGGAGCTCAAAGACCAGCTTCCCCGCACTCCCCCCAAGCTACAATCGACATCCTGGCAGGCTCATGCCAGAGTCGTCATGGAGGGGCAAAGGTGTTTTAGCAGGCAGTAAACTGCTAAGTTTTTGAGATACTTGGTGAGTCTTCGGCGACCCCTGCGGCGTCCCGAATATGGTCTAGTGTCATGGAGGGGCAATGTCGTGCGGGGGCGCTGCAACTCGCGGGATGATCCTCAACTCCAAGCTTGCCAAATTGGGTAACAAAAGGGACCACTTCGGCGGGGCTCTCCAAATGACGCACCAGTTGCACATTCGTGGAGACGCCAGCATGATGATACCAATCCAATTGCGATAACGGCCTATCTAGACCTATGGGAGGGCCAGCTCTACGTTTAGCTGGTCGGCGCTACCTTGAACCGCAGGAAGACAAAAGAGATTGACAATAGGAGGAAAACAAGAGCATAGTCCATCGTACCCTTGGGGAATGACATCGTGAACGTAGACCGAGAATGCTTCATAGTCGTCTGTGCATAACAATTGAGTTTGGTCAAATACACCTTGAAGTGAGGATATCATCCGACTCACTTGAGGTCCATCGGCCAACTCGCCCACTAGGAGCGCCTCCAGTTGCTTCTTTGCCCGTTGACTGTGGCCAACTTCGTGAAACGCCTCGCTGGCATCTTGGCCCAAAACTTCCATGAGGATATCGTCACCGCCGCTAAACAGTGTTAGCTATTCTTATCTCGGATTGGTTTCCAAGACGTTAGACATACGGGTGTTTTGCCATGTAGCCTGTAACGTTGTAAACCTTTTTGTCGATAACAATGAGGCCCGTTGTGTCTGTCGACTTCTCGGCGACTTGCTTCAGGGTAAATTTTGACGACATGTTTCAAAACAAAGCCGGTATTGGAAGATCGAGCAAAAAACAAGCGATGAAGTTGCAAGTGCAACTCAAACTGGGGCGCATCGACAAGATATATGCAAATCCTGCCGGACGACCAAACTTACTCTACCAGTGCTGAACGGGCGTGCGGGTAGTTCTGAGCTGGCCATATATGGGTCACTATGTTTCCACTGCGCTCAAACATGGGATGAGCCACCGCGGCTCAAAATGTGTTAACCCTCGATCATAAATCAAGGTTTTCCACCAGAGTAAACGAGGCCGATTAGCAATGATTACCCTGCCGACACGGGACTACCTAGCTTAAAATTCTGTGGTCGAGAGCATATATGATCAAAGTTGTCACATCATGAACACCTCACTAATTATGCACATATAGATCATGAGTTTCTTGACAGCCGATTCCATCTACGGACTTAATAACATCCCACAGCTCTTCAGACAGTCTAAGAAGGGATCAAAGCTTCAACTTCGATTTCGACCTGCATACCCTCCAATCCAAGCTTTCCAATCTGAATGCAAGTCCAAATGGGTCGGTGGTTGGGGAAGAGCTTCTTAAACGTGGCGGTCATGACATCAAAGCTCGTGTCCATGTCGAGGTGATAGGAGCGAATGGCGTGGATGTCTGCGAAGGAGAGCTTAGGGTCGACAGCTTTCAAAGCCTTGAGGACGTTGTCGAAGGCCAGGGCGATTTGCTTCTCGAGGTCCGTGGTGATGTTTCCTTGTTCATCCCAGCCGCCCTGGCCAGACGTGCGGACAATGTTGCCGAGCTTGACGGCCTGGGAATAATGATATTGTTCGGCGTTGGACTCGGTGCCGGGGTAGTTGAAGAACTGAGCAGAGGCCATGGTTCAGGGGTTTGGCTAGGAATTGAGCGAAAGGGGTGTAATGCAGTTATGGGGACTGACAGTCTAGCGCCAATTTTGAGGGTTTGGTGACTTGGTGACATTTCTAAAAAGCACCGACCTCTGTCTACTTATCTATCTACCTTGGCCCTTGGCTGGTGGCAGGCCAAGGTTCCTTCTTTCTTGTTTTGTTAGTCAATCTCGACGGGTTTGCGGGGTTACTACCCCAGGCGGGGGTGTCTGTGTCATCTTGCAGAGTGCGTTCTGGTGGCCAATCTTCTTACTGACAATGTATTGGCGCTCCATTCCGTTATACTCCCACATGCAATCTCGCCTAGAGAACCGAGAATCGCCCTTTTTGCATGTTCGCCAAGCATGTCGCGAGGAAGAAAGTGGTCCATGTTGTTACCCAAGGCGGAATAGCCCCGGTGGCCTTGGCGTTGGGGGACTGGTTGGGTGAACATCGCCTCCCCCAACTTGACCTCAGGGGAGATACGTTGATCTGCAACATGTCACAAATTATTGATGGTAATGATGACCGACTAATGAATCTGAGGAATAGCTAATCTATACAAAGGGGAACGCAGACATATGGCATCTCTGATGGACCAACTACTTTATCAGGACCAAATGGTCATCAATCTATTTTTGGGTTAGAGGTGACTAACCTCTTGGATCAGAGGTCTTGGTCAGATGATCTAGTCAGTGATGCGCGTTCCTCCATGGCTGGCGGGCATGTAGAGAAGACTGAAAGTTCAGATAACCAGCACGTGTTTCAGAGACTTGCTGTCAGATAATGCCCTGCTCATAATCCTTTGATGTCTGTCTATCAAGTGATTCGTTTCTATCAAACTTCGACGTCTCATCGTGCTGTCATTCCTCAACATCAAGGATGTCACGATCAGGAACAGGGGCTCTCTACGTCTTCATGTAAGCTAACTAGTGCGTCTGAACCTTCAAACGGGGATTTTATCCTGCTTTCCTACCTTGTTTTTGAGTTCTCTCGGCGTCTGTATTATAGCTCTTGCCTAAGTATGCCGTTGTCTGGCAAAACTTTTAACCTAAAACCCTCTCAATTGGGACATAATTGTTATTAGACGTTCTCAACTAGTTTTCTCGGGAGGGCAGAAGTGCTGTCTCTTACGCCGTTGTAATCTTAGAGTCTGCCTCAGAGATCTCACTTAACATAGAGAGTGATTTTTCACCGTTACCAATTCACGCGGGTCTTACGGGTCTGTCTTGCGATTCACCACTACTTAATACATCTCTATTAGAGCCGATATTTCTGACATACTCGCATCTGAAGCATGTAATTAAGGTGTCTGGGAAATTTGATGAATACTTGGCAGCTTTGAGAAGTAGTTTTAGGGTTGAAGAAATTGCCAAGGAGGATGGTGTTCGATAGCTAAGACCTGTGTTATGTGCTCTGGGCTTTGTTTTCTACGTGTCGCTGAAGCAGTCTTTTCGGAGGATATAATCTATCGCGAACAGACAAAAGTAAGAAATGAAGAAGCTTAGTGTTATTTAATGACCAGAAGCTCCATGTTTCTCGACTAGCTGCCAGTATGGCTTCGCCGCGTTCCTTCTAAACGACTTCCCGACATAAATCATGACCAAACATAGAGCCCATAGCACAACACCAAGGACAGCTGTTAGAATAAAGGCGTTCCTCAGCCCAATATTATCGATCATCGGCACGACAGCATAACTAAACGCGAAGCCTGCAGCAACTCAGTTAGTCGATGGTCAATACAAACAAATGCGTTGGAGACACTTACCCATTGAGTTGCGAATCAAGATGGCAGACACGAAGCCCTCCCCAGCAACCTCCTTGAAGCTGTCGAGGATGTAGGTAAACGCGAGGCTTGTGCCGAGCGGGAGAGTAACGGATATCAAACCGAGACCAAAGGCAATGCCGACCCAGTGAATCTTGTACGAAGCTCCGACACCGTACAATATACACCCGATCGGATGCGCAATTAGGGCAGCAATGCACAGCCATAGCCGATGCTCCGGTTCCATGACTCCGCTATGCCTCCGAGCCATCCACACGGACAACGCATCACTGGCCCATCCGGAAATCAAGCAACCAATAGACACACCAATGACGGATGCAAGGTAGAAGAGTCCGATGACGTTGGAGCCAAAATTATATGGTGCATTGCCGAGAATGAGGGCCAAGGAGCCACCGACGACATTGTACCATGAAAGAATGCCTCCGACTAGCAAACCTGCAAAGAGGACGGTGGGGAAGCGGAGGAGCCGGAAAGGAAGGAAAAAGAGCTTGAAATTACTTGGCTTTCGAGGGTCTTGGAATCCCCAAAGTTTGAGTTTCGACCACGAATTTTGGTCGTTGATACAGCTGGCCGTCGGTGATTCTTCGATGTCGACTCGAGAGTTGATCGTGGCAAGGCCTCCAGTACCACTTTCATCCGACTGGGGGTCTTTGGTGTCGCTACTGTGCCCTGGCTTTTCCGGGATGCCCGTCTCGGTATCGAGAACGCCACTCTTGTTGTCGGCCGTGCCAATGATTTCAGCGTGCACGTTTGGCCTGTAGAACATGGTCTCTTCCAAGAACAGAAACGTCGTGACGCTGACGGCACCTCCTAGAATCGAGAGAATGTACTGGATCCAGCGCCACCCGAGAGCCTCGGCAACGAAACCAGAAGCCACTGGGCATAGCAGAGCGCCGCACCACAGCGTCCAGCTGTAAATACCCATATAAAACCCTCGCTGGTGTACGAAAAAGAGATCGTCGATGACCACTTCGATGAGCGTCTCCATGGGCGAAGACACGATGCCCATGATGATTCTGTTGACGAAGAACTCGCCGCGGGACTTGACGTACGCAGACCACAAGTTGATAAACGTCATCGCAACGATCGAGAAGACTAGAGTAGGACGCCGGCCATAGTTGAGGGCGAAGTTCTGGGTGATTAGAGTGCCCCATCCGAGAAACAGATATAGCAGACCGTTGCCGGTGCTCAGGTCTGCGACAGAGATGCCCGTGTCCGCCTCGATCTGGAGGTAGGCAGGGGACAAACCAGAGACCATGGCCGCTCCGAAGAAGCACCAGGTCATCGCCCAGAAGATGTTGAAAGTCTTGCGGCCTTTCGTCCATGAAAGAGGATCGTTGGGGTCGCTGCTCGGTTGCGGTACGAGCACGATGTTGGGCTGTCCGCTTCCGTGCTTCACGTCAAGGACGCCTTGCGAGTCGACTAGCTGGACCGTCCCCGGAACATCAAATGTGGGAGTTTGTAAGGACATGATTGAGTACGCACTGACGGGTTCAATCAGAAAGTGTGATTCTCTGATTCAGAAACTCAGCGGCAATCCGAGAATAATGTATTTACAGGACATCTCCTGTTTTGGACCCTTTCAACCTCCCCTTTAGCAACCATTGGTTCTGGCAGTCCCTCGTGTCAACTCACTTGATAGGAGTAGCGGGCGCCGGGACTTCCAAGGTTGCTTGAAGGCCTCATCCATGCTCACGCTAAACCAATCGTGGGAAAAAGATGGGCCAGTGCCAGTTGGTCCCCCCTCACGAATCGCGCCTGAAGGCTGGGGAAATCTCCTCCCGACACATCAAATCAGTCAGTTGCCTTAGCATCTTGCCATGGATACCCAAGCATACCAAGTCCCCTTGGTATTGACTGTTTTGATAACGCGAAGTACTGACCTCAAGCCATGGAGCTTCGTACAGCCACCCCCGCATACTTAACATGGGATCATCGGAACACTTACCCAACTGATCCACAACTTTGACCAGATCCAAAGAGAACCCATATCAGATACAGCTGGTCTATCGTCGATGGTCTTGTTGATGATAGCCGTCCTAAGACTAGGGCAGACACGGACGCGTCGACGTAGCGTCAGGGCTGCCGCATGAACATTGCACCTGAGACGTTTGCGAGCACAACTGTGGACAGACATACAATGCCTACATCAAGGAGACTAACTAATAAGCTTGAAGCATGGCAACTGGCCGATTATGCAGCCGTATTCGTCGATAAAACCTTGCTCTTCAATCAAACCGTCACCACTGCCTCGAAACGATAAAGAATCTTCAAAGATAACGGAACGAATTCCGTCTGTACTCCAATCTCAGAAACTATTTGACGCATCTCGATTACGATATTCACTCTGTTGCCTGGGATTTCAGCTCGTACGAGTTCTAGTGATGAGGATGTGTATCGTTACGATGACACCTAAGCTCCTACAACGCGCTACTAATGCTGCTGGCGCCTCAGATTCATTGTCTATGAAAAAGTCCAGGATCCAGGCATGGTGCCGGCGTGGACTTCAGTTTCAGGAATATCTCCCCGTTGCTCCTCGGATTCCAAGGGGATAACTGCCGGTGTCATGGGTGCGACGCTGCCCAGAAGCCTCTTGAAAGCTTTGGTTTCCTCCGCGACGTCTTGTGTGCGTTGAGCACCGTAGTGTTTGTCCCTCTGCTGCTCGAAACTATCCAAAGGCGTTCTTCCTTCTTTATCACGGAGATCAGCCTCGACACCCACCAGATGCAATTCGCTGAGCATCTCCATGAGCTCCAAACCAGCCCACAGTGCCGCATGGTGCAAGATATTCCCGCCTAAGTCGTCAATAACCGCGCAATCCGCCTTGTGTTCGATTAGGATCTTCGCGTTCTTCACCGAGTTGTACTCCACAGCCGAAATCAAAGGCGTGAATCCCAACCAGCTCCGCGCCTCTATGTTCGCGCCTCGCCTTACCATGATACGCACATGCTCCTCCCGACCCTTCTCTGCCGCCCGATGCAGCGGCGTCTTCCCCTGGGCGTCGGGGACCTCGAGGGCAGCACCGCGGTCTCCGAGCAGCTCCAGCACCTCACTGCGGTCCTCGGCGCATTGGGCGGCGACGTGGAGAGCCGTGCGACCGTCCATACTGGAGGCGCCCGGCAGGCCGGCGGCATGGCCCTCGCCGGACTGTAGCAGACCTGCGAGACACGCAGTGCTCCCGTTCCAAGCAGCCCAATGCGCGGCGGTATAGCCCTTGGCGTCGGCGATCTGGGGGTCAGCACCATGGCGGAGGAGCTCGGTGACGCTGGGGACATCGGCGCGGATAGACGCCCAGAAGAGTGCGGTACGGCCGTATATCTTGTCACGCTCATCGATGTTAGTGCTGTGCTTGAGGACACTCTCGATGGTGACTGAGTGACCTGCGATACCCAGAACGACGTCGTGGATGAAAGAAAGACGCATGCGGGAGATGGACTCCTTCCACTTGGGAAAATCGATGCGTTTCTTCCAAATCTCACGTTTATTGTCGGGAAGGGCGAGGAAATACCCCACCCAGGCGTCGATTGCGCTCCTAGAAGGAAACTGGTTAGCGAATCCGATGGCTACTGAGGGAATCCCCAAGAGAGAGAGTTTTTATTAGGTGCTTACAGGCCTTGGTCATCGGGAAGGCTCGGGTCTGCCCCGAAATCGACCAGCCAACGATATTGGTGGTAATTACTGGCCCATGCTGCTGTCTTCGTCCGGTTACCGGTATCAGCCTCTTGGTTTCCGTCTCGCATGGTATTTGGGATCATAAAGTACTCACGTGAGCCAAAGAGCGCCCCTTGTCGTCCAGATCAAAAGGCTTGATCTTCATTTTCTTCATATAAGTCCCCAAATCTTGAGGGCTTGCAGTCCTGAGTATAGCGTAGATGGAGTTGATCTCGTTCAATGGGAGGATCCTGGGAATCTTGAACGCAATGTTCCCGTCCATCCCATTCATGGTGCTCCAAGTGTAAGTGAGACTGAGTGCTCTCTGCAACGCCCAGGCTGGAAATATGTAATGCAAACTGAATGACATCCTATCATCCCTTTTACAGCGCGGCTTGGTGCAGTTAACAAACAGAGGTTTGCCTTCGTAGTTGGAAAAGAGCGTTCCTATCATGCCGCGCAACCAGTCTGGTGTTGTGAGCTTCGATCCTTGGTGACATGGGCAGTCGCATGAAGATGCACACGCATTCATCGGAGACGTTGTGATCACAACCTTTTCTGTCCATGAAGGTATGGCGCTGGAGACCATCGCAGTCGCGGACTTCGCCGTCGGATCTTTTGCGCTCAGAGCGCTCTCGGTACCTGGCTCTATTTTGCCATCCTGGGTGCTAGCAACCAGTGTGGCGGTGCTCGAGCTGGGTGAGTTTCCAATCTTAGAAAGCAATTCAATTGTTGTTGAGGACTCGACTTTGACCTCAGTCTCCGATGATGAGTCCGAAAACCCTTTCGTTCCAACGAACGATATCGAATCGATCTTGTTTCCCAGTGCTTCTGAACTGAGAATGATTGTTAATTCCCGTCACATACCTACACAAAGAATTTTGGGGTGGGAGAGGAAGAAAAAAGTACCGGTAAATTTGATATACGTTCAGCAAAGCCACCAAACTGCTGCGGTTGTTTTGGATTGTTTTGAGAGAATTCTCCAGGCTTTTCTTGTTCCTGAAAAACTTGCGCCATCTCACCGTGCAACGGCTAACCTTGTCAATCTCATCAACCAAAACCACACTGTTCAGCAGCGTCGTCAACTCTGCGACACCGCGTTCAAGATTCTGCACTGTTTCCTCTATTGGTTTTCGAGACTTCTTCTCGTCCCCTTGCCCGGTCTCTTTGATTCTGGTCATTACCCATTTCAACGATAAGAGGACCTTCTGTACCTCCGTTGCCTTGGTAGAGCCACGACGTCAGTCTTGATATTCGGAACAGCTCTGCCCTCGGCGCTTTTGAACTGGGCAGAGATTGACTGGTGCCTTACCTCGTTTGCTATCAGGATCAGAACTTCTGGAGCCTCCAGGATCTTTTGTACCAGGCGAGCGATGGCAGCAGCAGCATCAATGATGGAAATTATGCTTGACACGGCCCCAAGAGCTTCCATGGTGTTGAAGAGCTTGTCGCCAGAAGCAGAGATGTCCCAATCTCTATGTGTCGCATTCCAATTCTTGAGTGCACGAATAGACTTGTTTTGTGCTGGGATCGCTTCACGCTTGCCACTCTGTGAGTGACGTGATTGGGAAGGGGAGATGAAGTGTCGTGACAGCCTTGTTTGGTTGGAAAGAGAGGGAAAAGCCCGACTTCCGCTTACCTTGTGGAACCGAGGGGATATGGACCAATCGTCCTGTTTTCCGTGAAAAGAAGTCAGGTCGCACTGCAGCAACTGCAAGTTGACGAGTTCGGTCTTCGGAAAAGACTTCAGCCCACACTTTTATGCAGCCGCGGACGGATTCATCTCACTCGCTGTACGATCTGCGACTGCCACTCGTCGCATTTAGCCGCTGAAGTCCCATTCGTCTTACATGAGCTCGGCAAACGGGAGCCCACATACCGATTCAATCAATAAATCAGCACTCTGCAGGACTGCCAATGTTATCAGAAGTCACGCGTATGCAGAGGGGAAAAGCCGATTTTTGACCTGGAAGATTCGAATGATGAGAAAAGAGAAAGAGAAAAGGATACTATTTTATAACAAGCCTTCTCATGGATCTGTGAATTGGACATCTCGAGACAGCTTTCAAAACTTTCATCTAGAAACACAACACTTGTAACCTGCACCATGCTATATTGATTGTTGCACAAAATCTGAATCGCAGATTATAGCCAGAAACTGCAACCCAAGTTACCGCAAGGATCACTATCGAACGTGATTACACGTACTTTCAAATGCGAGGTGGTACTGGGTATTCAGCGACTCTAGATGTCTACGCCTTGCATGACCAGCACTGGGCTCCAGCCGCTGTGTCACAACTCTCGTTGATCACAGCTTTCTGCGGGTAAGGGCACAAGATACGGTCATGCACAACCCCCTCCAGATCTGTGACCTTGACTGGTGTCTGGTCCGGCGCGGTTCCGTTTTCGACCCACGCACGAAGCTGGTCGAACAAGCTAATCGGCCCTCCACTCGATCCTCCGGTACAGTGGCCCATGCCAGGCACCTCGAAATGTCGAGAGAAGTCGCCGGCATCCGGAATGAGGGCCGAGACTGCGTTGTGGTACTTCACGGTGCCTTTGGGGGGGAGCAGCTCGTCGATCTGTAAAGGCGCTGGGTGTTAGGAGCAATGCTGGCAAGAAAAACGGGCAGTAAGCTTGAAAGTTGGGAACTCACAAGTCCGTGGAAGGTGATTATCTTGCCACCGGCATCGCGGAACGCAGAAAGGTCGGCATCCTCTGTGCCCATGATGGACCTGTACCTCTGCCGGCCCTGGTAGGCCAGCAGGTTGAACTCGGCATGGCTCAAGTCTGAAAGATCCAGACTGGCATTCCTCGCGACAAAGAGCGACAGCCATTGCGAAGCAATAGCCAGCGGTACTCCCTTGCAAGAGCCTTCAGCGCAATTCGTCGTCGCGACCCCCGCGGTCAAGTCAGTGCCTGGGCTCAGCCCCGGCCAAAGCTGCGAGCCATGCGGATCACGCATCCCCTGCCACGTCGCGTTGACCACGGCCGCCGCCGCACTGCTGATCTCGGGCGTGTCGGAGCAGTTGATGGCCCGGCCTATCTGCCCAAAGGGGTCGAAGCTGGCGAGACACTCGTCGACATCACCGATGATGCCGTCGGTCAAGCCATCCAGCCCGTCGCAGGCTGCGACTGCGGCTGCCGTGATGGCCTGTATCTCGCAGGGGTAGGGGTACTCCCCCAGCATGTTCATGAACTGCTGAGGCCAGAGCAAGCTGGGGAAGAAATCAGTCCAGTGGATGCCCGGGGCGCCCGCCGCGATGCCGTCGTACTCGGTTGGGTAGCGCTGGGCAAGCATTAGTCCCTGCCGACCGCCTTGCGAGCAGCCGTTCCAGTACGAGTAGTCTGGTCCACGTCCGTAGTAGGACTTGATGAGCGACTTTGCAATAATTGCCTGCGACGGAGGGTTAGGAACTTCACTTCTCTTGGAGGGTATGTTTGACACCTGCCTCGTCTTCCAACGACACCGACGCGAGATTCTGCAGGCTGTACAGGTTCACGTTGCCAGGGCTTAGCAGCGCCCATGGACTCGCGTCCAGAGCATCTCCCAGCCCGGCATCCGTGGTGACCGTGGCGTAGCCGTCTCCTATCGCTCCGCTCATGGCGGCGTAAAAGTCCGCATAACGCCCCGCAACCCATCCGCCGCCTCCCACGGCTTGCAGACGCCCGTTCCATCCGTCTGTTGGGAGCCATGCTTCGACGATAATGCTGTCGCCCTGTCCAGGATGCGTGTAGGTTACCGTGATGTTGCAGAAACTGGCGTTCTGTACTTCCACCGAGGGTTGAGTGTACCGAACCGCCGAAGGAACGGAGCGGCTGTGGTTCGCGACCAGGGTTGCCTCTGTGGAAAGCACCTCGGCCCCGAACAGGGAGACGTTGCCAAAGGTGGCCGGTACACACGCTAGTGCCGACATGATGAATAGAGAAGTAGGCCAGGGGGCGGGAAAGCGACCAGGTTCAGAGCGGTAAGGGACGGTGCACTCCTCGTTTTGGCGGCTCGCGATATCTCATACATGAGCTGAAGACGCCCTCCCGTCTACAACTTATAAGCTTGTTTCGGAAGCTAGGTGGAAAATTTAGGATGAGGGGATGATGAGGTATTTTGAGCACTTTTGTCAGATTGAGTACGCTAAGAATTAATCTGTTCAAAGCCCCTCCAGTGCCAATAGTGCGCTGCCCAGACCGTAATATCACCTATGATTCATCAGGATCGCAATCCTAGCGGAAGCCTCGGTCGACTTTGGCGACGGAGTTTTGAGACAGGAGAAAAGAGCAGCAACGAGGTATTACTAGGATATCTGATCAGAGAGACCGGTGTTGGTGCTGGGGCATGCTGCATGTATATTATCTGACACGCGGGTGAGGGTCACCATCATCTTATTTTGCTGCGCTTCAGGAACTTTTGACAACAGCATGCATAGCCGCAAATGAGTCCTACGAACTGGCTCATTTGGGGGCGATTTAAGCAAGCGAGACCGGGAACGCGCAGAAGCCCGACAAGCGAGCGGAGTAGCTGATGGCTTGGTGCAACTTGCGCGTTATTGCCCTCCTGAGCTACCTGGCTTACCTATATGCACCACGCGGCACGCAACACAGCTCGCTGACTACTATATACACACGGCCATATGTTCACTTCCATTAACCTTGGGGACGCTAGCGTCGTAGAGGAAAGCATCAGCACACAGCTTCTTCATGGATATCTCCGGATGAATGGCTCACATTACCTTCCGTCGACTGTAGTCAAACCAGTATAATGTGATCAAAACTTCAGAAAAATCATGAGCACATACAAGGACACGAATAGTCTTCGTGATATGGAAAACTCAGGTCAAACGCCGTGAGCTCTGGCAGTGTTTCTGGTTGCAGTCATACACTCGTATTCGTTGACATTGTCAGGAGTTCATATTTTCTCGATCTGGACAGATCGTAATGTACAGTCTAATACAATTTCGGATAAACTAAGACCGCCCGCGGGCTCATACAAGCTTCTAAGCCTTGGGATCGCGCGTGGGAATGCGGCTATTGCCCAACCCCCAACCGGTCGACCCAGCCATCGGAGGGCTCGAGGAATTGACGTTGGGTTTCGGAGGACTGCTCGAGGCTGGTTTTCCCTCGGCGGGAGTTTCTAATCTTCCAATCTTTCGGAACAGCGACTTTACTTTCGGGACAGCTGACGTTCGCTGTTTCTTGTCGGTGTCTGAGCGGGTGCTAGATTGGCTTTTCTTGGGAGAGCCAGGCTCGCTTCCTTTAGGAGTTGTCGGTGTACTGTCATGATCGCTCGCCGAGCTCCCCTTCTTGCCCTCGTCTCGAGGTTTGCCCCGGCGGGAGTTTTCTTGTCGACTTGATCGAGCGGTGCGGGAGACAGTCGAACGCCGACCCCTCGGGGCCTTCGGCTTCTCATCACTGTCGTCAGCCGCCGAAGCTTGAGTTCGGGCTGATCTTCTGCTCCGGCGAGATGATTTGCTTCCCTTGGATGTCGCATCGCCCATGTTGGCCGTGGCCTCAGTTTTGGCGGAGACAGGTCTCCCAGCTTGCTCAGGCGTTGATCTTCTGGCTTCGGATCTTCGCGGGCGCTGCCAGAATTCGGGGATGAACTCTGTTGACAAAGGCGGCGCTTGGCCATCCGTGCGGTAAAAGACAACATCTGTAGGGCGCATGATGGCAGCTATGCCTTTCGGGCGGTTTTTCTTCGCTACCGCCCACATCAAGGAGAGCAACGCGTTCATCTTCCGCAGCGTCTCTTGATGTTTCACCTCCCACGCGACGAAGAGATCTTTTGTCGCGATCGTGTTTATCGCAGAGAAGTTGCCATGTGTGTGCCTTCCCAACACCACATATCCCGTCCGGCCGAACCAGACTTGACCCATCGTTTCCATCAAGAGGTTGTCGTACTCGCTCTCGTCGTAGCCTTCTCTCAGGGTCTTGAGCTCTACAGCAGAGGTCTGCGGCATGACCATAGTCCCTTTGTTACGGGCTGTGAAAGTCGGAAAAGCCTTGGCTAGCGACCCGGTGGACGTCTCAGGTTGCTCCGGACCAGCAGCGGTTGGCTCGACGCTTGCATCGACCTCAAGAAGTACGGCGCAATTCAGGTTTCCGAATCGATAGCGAACCATGTGTAAGTAGGCTTCACTATTTTCGTAAGGAGCGACAGGCTGTGTCAGCTCTTTTTCGAAATTCAGCCCCCAGACCGTCCTTCGGGATTCTTCCTTTGAGGCCTCCTCCTCCTCGGAAAGTACCTTGAGAGGACGCTGTATGAACAGAGTTTTGTTAATCATGTGGAGATTGATGCGAGAAGCGGCAAACTCAGTGGTGTCTGTGCTGTTACAGTATGCAAAAAGCTGCCGCAGCACGCTGCGCGTAGCTACAATGTCAATGTCAGCAAAGTTGATCCTGCGATCCATGACTGAAGCAGCAGAGAATGCCAGGTCGTAGAAATTCTCCGTTACGGGCATCTGTCTTCGGGTTCTCAAGTCCGCCTCCAACTGAAAAGGAGTGGCCTTCGGGCGGTATACAGGCGGATGGCCTGATGACGTGGTCAGCGTTGACTTGGCAATAGGTTCGCGTGCGAGTAATACCTGGTGCTAGAATCTGGGCAGGCTGGTCGCCTTGCGCAACCTCGATGGAATAACTGAGGAGGACGTCGCACCGGTCATTGCTCGACACGATGACCGGTGCCGGCTGGATATCTTTCGGGTTGACGCGAAAAACTGATCTGGCATCGCCTTGAGAATCAATATCCGCACCAGCGATGTCCTTCCAAAGCCATCGCTTTCGGATGTGCTTTAGACTTTCGGGTCTTTCTACCGGGGCTTTTGACGCTTGAGATCGGACATGCTCTTCGTAGGTAGCAACCATTCTTGCAACTTGCTTGGTGACTTCTTTTCGCCTTCGCTCTTCTCGTCTTTCCTTGTAGGCTTCATTTTGTCGTCTTGCCAATTCCTTATAGCCAATGACAGCCACAGATCCGCGACCGTCCAACGGTTTGGGCTTTTTGAAAATAGGCACCGGCTTTGGTGGCGCCCGTTTCTCCGCTTTGTCTCCTTTTTTCTTCTTGGGCTTCTTGAAAGTGGGTGACCGCTCTCTGGGTCGAGCACGGGTCATTTTGAGGAGTTGCTTATCTTGGTCTGAAATCTGGGGCTCGGAAAATGCCGCCAGTCTTATCACGCTCCCTTGCATTTTATCCAAACGCAGATTTACTACTTGACGCCGGGGGGCGGACTGAGTATCAGAACCGGGCACGCCGTCTTTCGACGTCTTTTTTGGCGATTCAGCTTCATCGTCAGATATGGTTCTGTCTCGCGGATTGCGGGCCTGCTTGGGCTTCTCAACAACCGGAGGATCATCATCGGGTGTGCTTCTGTCTCGCGGATTGCGGGCCTGCTTGGGCTTCTTGACAGCCGGAGGATCATCGTCAGGTATGCTTCTGTCTCGCGGATTGCGAGCTGGTTTGGCACTCGCTTGTCGAGCCTGGGGACAACGGGGAGTGGCGCATATTCCTGGGAGGCTTGTTGCCCTTCTTGGATATCTGATCGGTAGGCCCGGCGTCAAGATGAAATGATTCGCCTGGGAAGAAGTCGATCTGCGTGAGATGGCCGGCGAAGCGGAAATGGTGGCGGACCGCCGTTGACGGACGTGGCGGCCCACATGGAGCCGGAGCATCCTCAGTGTTGGGTACAAGGGGCAGAGTGAGAATGAGGAGCCCGACAGATGATAAAACCCAGCCGGTCAACCATATCTGTGAGGAGGTGCATCGATTGAACAAGCAGGCGCGGCGAAATGTCGAGCGTCAAGCGAGGTGAAGAGTCGCGAAGGGCAAACATCGAAATCAACTGGCCAGATGAAAACCTCCACATCCCGGTCTGCCTAATGGTTGTTCCGGAGCCGGACCAATCGGCTTTCATACAGAGTGGACCCGGAGTCTTCGTCTCCACAGATGAGCTTACTAAGGCAGAGAGGTGCACAATTCTCAGGTATGGGAATAATGAACGTGTGAAAGAATGAAGCCAAGTGAACTCCTTTTCTTTGATCTACCTGGATAAAATCGGGCGAAAAAAAAAGAAAAAAAAGGTCGCTGTTGGGATAATTGGCAGTGCTGGATTAGCCTCCGCTGTTAATCAGCTCACTTAATAAGCTAACTAAAAGTAGCTACTTAGAAGGCTCCAGCCTATATAGGCTTTTACTATAAAGCCTACTCTAAATAAGTAACTTAAATAAAATAATACTATTATAACTAGAGATATCTTTACTAATAAACTATTATATATAGTATTAATATTACTTATAATAATACTAATACTAATTAATAGTTAAATTTATTTATTATACTATAAATT